>SDVV010007539.1:0-17723 GCA_016164225.1 Gammarus roeselii
TACAATTTCTCTGAGTGAAACATAACTGATGTCAATCATTACTGTTTCAGCAAGGTAATCCGGTTGGGAGATTTTTTAAGAATTGACAGAGCTCCGACTAGATCGAAATTATAGGTAAATGATGCTCTAAAGGACATCTGCGCTCATTATATATTTTGGCATATTAGATTTCCATAGGCAAAATAAACAGAATTTTAAATCATGGTAAATTTTCTGAAACAACAAAGAGTTTTGAAATAAGTCATTTATAGTTGATTTATTTCGCATATTCGCTTGAGGTGTTGGCCTGGTACATATTTGTTGGTCTGTAAATGTATGATTTATATATATTAATATGATAAATTTATATCGTGGTATTTAGTACCGCAGGCACCCCTGTTATTTCAATGGGAATGTATTGCCGGATCATTATTTGTATTTATGGTATTTTTGAACGATGTAGTTACCGTTGTAACAGGATGTCGCTGCTCTATCGCTATCTAATTTAGGTATGTTAACCATAATAAGTTTCATTAATATAGAGCAAAAGCTGTAATATGTAAATAAATCCATCCGCTTTTTCCACTTGTATGTTTATATTTTCAGAGTTTCATCAGGACACAGCGTAAAGAATCAGATAGTAGGCGCAGACACGTTCACGTATTTTCCATCCGTATGTCTGTGGACAATGCAATATGTTCAAGTTCATTATCCATTCATTTATCATATGATTAAATAGGAACATTTCCATATAACGAGCAGTCATTTGGAAATGTTACCACTGAGCGCTATCGTCGCGGCAGACCTCTATTCGTCAATGCCATACAGAGACCTTATCTCGAGTCGCACTCCTCTCGTGACCCTGCCTAATACCCAGATTGTATCTGTACATGTCCGTTTACGGGCATCTTCAATCACTTGCCTCGTTGCTGGTAGGAATATCGTTAATGAGGGGGGGGGGATAAGCTTGTTCGTATGAATTAATGTTTGTCCACGGTGTTAGGGCATATTGAATTGGCATATCCGCAAGAAATGCTGGCTTAGTACATATCGATTTGGCAGTATGTTTAAGATTTTGTTCATTTATTAGTATGTGGTATTGTAGTATTTATTGGATTTGACTGTATGTAGCGTTTTATTTTGTGTCGAAGTAACCGTTATACCTATACATATATTTTATTACATAGTTACATATTAAGAACATTTACACAAAAGGAACATTTACATCAATCTATTTTCGTCATTTTAGGAGCGGTTGCAGGGGTATACGTTCACGTATTTTCAATCCCTATGACTCTGGACAAGGAAACATGTTCATGTATATTTTTATTTACACACTAGGATCATTTACAGAATATGACCTGATGACGTAGACGTACTTTCGTCGTTCACCCGACTACACACGCCAGAGACGGCTTCTCCCTGCTTACGTCTCATCCATGTTAAATCCGTTTATACATCGACTACATCATCACCCATGACACATCGCTTCCTCTTTTTAGTGACGGTAGGTTCAACTTCAAGGGATTTTTGTGAAAGTCTAGATGACCATAGGCAAGAGTTGTGCACCTATCAACATAGTACCGATACATTTCGAACTTATTGATACATTTTTTTAATAGTGCGTACAGTTTGAAGCTGGCACTCTTGCGCCAGCTTTGTGGCGTCGGACTCAAGCAACATACTGTAACACTTTGGTTGCAAGCAAATGATTTCACTCTAGTAGTCGTGAGCTGATTCGCTTTTCAGTAGTCCCAGCCGTCCTTTCTTTGTTTCATTGTTCCAGAAATGATTTTTTGTGGTAGTTAGAGACGTTCATGTATTCAGCCATAGGAGCTTTACGAATTTCCGTCTTTATCTCGCCCACACCTTTGAAGTGGAGCAGCAACGAGTCGTTGTTTGAGTAGATGAGCGAGACGTTGTCACCGTATATGGGTTTAAGAGGGTCATAAAAGAAGTTGTGGACTTTAGCTGTAGCTTCTGTTTAGAGCTGATGAGATATATATCTATGTTACCTTAGGTAACTGAGTGCATTTTCAATTGCCTAATATCTATCGCATTTGTAATGCAAGGCATACTGTATTGCAATTCATTGCATGTCATGTTGCATAACAGCAAATTTCAATGCCAGCTATTCGAGGTAAATTTAGGATATTGCAAACATAGATTTATATGATATGTTTTTATTGATAATAAACGTTTTTAACACATTTTTATCAGGGAATTACATGGGCTTATCATCTAAAACTGTTCACTCCGAAAATTGACGCGCGCAACTGTACGAAACATACGTTTTGACTTCGACTTCCTTCTCTGGTCTTTTCTTCATCGGCGCTATCAGAGCCACTCGAAGGGTTCTTTATCGATGACAAGCATTATTTCTCACCTGGAGCTGTTGGCTCATCATATCGGTGTAGGATTTTTTTTTATCTGGTCTATTGTGATTCTAGACTGCTGCCCTTGGTACACATTTTAGATTGACGGATACCTTTGGTAGTATTCTGTGCATCACTTAAAAGCCTATCCTTGTAATCAGAACTTGGTTTTTAAACGTCAGCGAGCTTTTTCTCGACGCTAATTTTTTAATTATAGTTGCATGTTTATGACATCGAATACTTTCAGGATTTTCTTACTGGCGCTGACATTAACATTCACTATATTCCCACAGAGTTCCGAATAATAGATAATTCTTAAAACACCCGAACGTTTGAGACATGGTTCTCTCTCTTCATGTTTCATTTCCAATAATTTTGAAACAAAGTCGGATATGCATTTTATTTTATTGTACAATTTCACACTTATTATACTTGATACCGTTTCATTACCCCATTTGATAATTCGGTTTCCCAACTTTAGCAGATTTTTCTTCACATGGCACCTCCTCGGCATCATTATCATAGTCACTGGCATCCATTCCACTTAAGGTTTCCCACGTTTTTCCCATGTTTTCAATATACTCCATTTTGTCTAAGGCTTAGATGTGCTTCCTCCCCCCTTCCACCCAATCCTAATACGATCTACTTTTGGATGTTAGTTTCACCGCACTTTCTTTACTGCTCGCACCCTGTGAGCACTGTCTTTCTCATTATTTTGGAAACTCAGGTCGGGTTTATCATGTTCTATTTATACGCCCTTTTCGTCCTTATAGCTTGTATTTTCTCGTTCATATTTGATATTATCATATTCAAGATAACAGTGTCCTTCGAAATGACGCTAAGCCCGAACGTGGAACTTGATTTGCATAATTTTATCTCCACACTGCAAATAACACATACCCCCGCATTATCCTTTCTGTTAAAATATTTACATGTCAAACTTGACGACATCCTTCTACACCAAAAGCACACCGTTAACAGAATGAGTACAATTCTGAGCCCAATTTCATATATACTTTTACATGCAAGTATACAGGATTGTTAGCGTCACTGTGTCGGCACATGTGTTGGCATATGTGTCGGCACAATGCATATATACGGGATGATAAGCGTCAGTATGTCGGCACATGTGCCGGCACAGTGCATAAACACAGAGTCGTTAGCGTCACTGTGTCCAAACATGTGTCGGCACAATGCATCTATACAGGATCGTTAGCGTCACTGTGTCGGCACATGTGTCAGCACAATGCATGTATACAGGATCGTTAGCGTCACTGTGTCGGCACATGTGTCGGCACAATGCATATATACAAGGTCGTTAGCGTCACTGTGTCGGCACAATGCAAATATACAGGGTAGTTAGCGTCACTGTGTCGGCATATGTGCCGGCACATTGCATGTATACAGGATCGTTAGCGTCACTGTGTCGGCACATGTGTCAGCACAATGCATATATACAGGGTCGTTAGCGTCACTGTTTCGGCACATGTGTATACAGGGTCGTTAGCGTCGGCACACACATTTGTGCATAAAGGGTTACCATACACTGCCAGATGCATTAATACCTAGGCAACCTAACCTATCCATCTTAGCTAATAATTATGTATTTTCATTCAAGTTTGATGGTTATGTTTTATGTTTAGTCGTTATTTTTATGCGCTATACATATCAAATCCCACCACAAGGCTCTATTTTACGTAGCTTTTTTTAAATCACACTCAATGTAGACAATTACACACATTTGTATGCATATACAGAGGCGGTTAACATCTGTAGCAATTTTTACCCCCGATCTGTGTTTTTTTTCCATTAGAAAAACATCCCAACTCGGGTTACAAGATATTTATTTTGGATCAGCTTCACGGCCTGTTTGGTTATAAGAACTAATAATCCTAACCTAACCTAACCTATTGTATCCAACAATTACGTATTATCGATCGAATTTTCATGCTTGCATATGATTTTTCGCTGTTTCAGGATTAATGCATAACGAATATCTCCACTTGACTCTACATTTTGATCTATCCTTTGCAGTTTTGTTACACACTTTCAATTTTGATCTAGAAAATTTCATACGTTTTTCATAGGTAATTGCATCGTGGTTTGATTGTCATAGCTATTTTTCATATGATTTTTTATTTGACTCAATTCTACATCACATACGTGTTATTCACACCCATCAAAAATCTAACCTATCCTAACCTTATGTATGGTTTCCAGTCATTGTTATATACATATGAACTCATTCACACGACTCTAAATATCACTTTAACATATATGTTATTTATTTCGATGTCACTCCCGACCCATTTTGGTTAGCACAGAGGCTCCCATTTTCAAATTTAGATGGGTTGAATGTTACAAGTAATTCATATTTGTTTCCAACGTCATACAAACGAACACTTCATCTCATACTAGGTCTACCACATTTACTTCATGATCTCCTGACACTATATCCTTTGCGGACTTACACGTCCGATTTGTTTTTTTTTCCTATAATTTTCATATCCATGACGATGATTTCGTTTCAGATGTCGCCACCCGTGGATTTATGTTGATTCAATTTTATTTCATTTTTTGCACAGATTACAGACCCAAGTTACCCCATTACTTTCGAATAAACGATGTCGCATTCTATACCCCTTCCTTCCACATCAGAATCACAAACTTAACTGAGCAAGATCTGATAGGACTCTGATTTATATCGTACCAATCTGTAACACTTCTAGATCATTAACCCCCAGATAGGTTTATGGATATTGTTTCACGCCTTGAAACATATTCTACCGAGTTCGAAATTTTGATGTTACCTCAGACTGACACAATAATGCAATTCATTGCTTAACCTATGAGTTATAAGATAAAATGAACATTTGATTAAGGATTGACGTGTTTTATTACTGTTGTAATAGTATTAATTACAGATCTTGCTGGATACATCAATACTTTTTACCTCGTTGTTTTGATTTGTAACAGCATGGTTCGTACATCCTACCATGCCCATCCTCACTATGTTTCAGTTCCCTCTCAAAATCCTTCATATACTCCAGCATATCTTTGGTACGAATACCGAAGGCTGATCCATCCCCGTGAGTCCTCAAATGTAGTTCTTCTTCTTTGTGAACTTTAATTATTCGAGTCATCTCCGATTCAATTTAAGTCCGATCTTTATTCGAAAGAAATTGCTGCATACGCTCCAGATTTTCTTTTGTTCTTAGGTGAAATTTCTTATCCACCACCTCAGCTTTATTACACGTGTGAAGGTTTTCTGCTTGGATCATATCAATTTCAAGATTTGCCTTCTTATTTATTTTGAACTCTGTTACATACGACTGAAATGTATCGAAATCAGTTACCCAAATCCTGCTCCCTTTATTCTTCATCCATGTATGAATAATAGTTCCCACTCTTATGATTCTTGTTCAACGCATTTGTAGATAATTAATATCTCCATTAGTCATTATATCTTCGAACCAAGCCAAATCATCTTCGGAGGTTTTTCATCCTACACTCGTAAACAAACGTTCAAGACGAGAACATTAATTTTATTTATTCTAAGACGAAGCGTCCGTCTCTGTTTGTTCTCCACGTAACACTGACTCCAATCTCGGCATGCAGCTAGCTATTATAATGCGATTACATGCTTTTTTGCATAACACTAGACCTATCATCGCTGGCCTTGGTCATCGACTGTGTAGGTCTGTATGTATGTCCTGTATAAGGGCTGTGTACGTATGTACATGTGTATGTTCAAGCGTATGTACGTGTACATGAGTAAAAAAAAATTATAACAAAATTTAACATTCAATCCAATTTTGAAATCCAAAAAAAAAAATAACATCTTTCGACGCCCGGACAAAGCCAAGTCGGTCTATTGAAGTGATAACATGGCTACCCAAAAAATATCCGGGCGTCGAAAAATCTAAAAATTTATTGAAATTTTGAATTGTAAAATTGTATTGAATTTTAAATTTTGTTATACTTTTCTTGGCCACTTTTTTTTCTTGACCAACTTTCTAAGCTGACGCATAGAACAATCATCAATGTCGTTTTTCAATTGAATGCCTCATTAAGACAGAACGAATCAGCGTCGTTATCGCCACTGATCATTATAATATCAATAAATAACCAATCAATCACCCATCCGCACAATTACAATTGTTTCCGTGAAGTCAGCTTTGACATTCAGCATTGATATTGACATTTAATGAGTTACGATATTCGTCCTTATCAAAACCAGATCATATTGTACTCCGAATGCAGTAAGTTTCTCACTGAAACTTGTATATTCATATGTTCTGGAATCATATACCCAAAATTTTTCAACATTTATGTAGATAGTATCAATTGAGCAGAATTGTTGATAACGAGCTGGAATTTGTGTATAGATATCCTGTATAAAGAATTTTCGATGATTCATCGTCGTCACATGTTGGTTTCGCCTCTCGTGCATGTTTCGGAAACAGGATTGCATTCAGCTATTTAGCATTATTTCCTTGAAAGTTTTGCTCTCGCCACTCAATCAAATCTTCATCACCGTTAGGAGTTGCCATTTGCGAATACAGTGACGCTCGTCTGGGTACAAGGAAATTTACACTGAAGGACGTAACCAAACACTTCCCATCGTAGTTTTATGTTGTGCTACAAAATCACCAGAGCAGTGCGAATGGAAAAAGTTAGGACAAGTAAAGTATTATTATTCTACTCTGATACAGGGTCTGTGTATTGGATCCTCTCTGACTCGTTTCAAAGAAAAATCGTTCTATAGTTGGTTCCATAGCAGTTCCCTTATCACGCAGAAAATCACATCAAAGCAAATCTGTCTAAATCCCAGGATGCCATCGCTGTTAGAATGACAAGTCAAAAATCAACCCGAGAAAATTACTCATAACATATAGTTTTATAATTTATTAGTATTCCCAAATGACTCTTGTACAACATTTAGCTGTTTACTTCCCAGACATATCCCGGGCATCTCCATTGATTATGGCAAGCTTTCCATTAAAGAATAACAAAGACCATTGAAGATTCTCGGAAGAGAGTTAATGACGATTACTGCAGGTTAAATTGTCTCTAGTTTAACCTTCAATAATCATCGAAGTGCCACCGATGAGCCTGCTGCACTGAAATTTTCAGCGTTCAATATACAACGGATACCAGCGGTGTTTTTCAATGGCAATATCGAGTAATCCAATTTTGAATAAGGTATGTTCAACAACAATTACCAGCAATGTTCTGCTACAATTAATAATTAACATCCCTTCAGATCAAATATTACTTTGAAATAATCGCGAATAAAACATGGTAGAATTTAATATTCATTTCTCATTTGACTAACATTCCCTTCAAATAAATAATTTGTATGAAAAAATTACTGTTGCTGGTGCTTCTTCCGCTGCTGCCTCTACTGGTGCAACTGGCGCTGCTGCTGCCGCTGCTACTGCTGCGGCTGCATCTGCTGCCGCTACAGCTGACTCACATGTCGCTGCTGCTGCCGCTGTATTTGTTGCGCATTAAGTGTCCATGTTTCGCAAATCAAGACAAAGTGATCAGCACCGACAAATCCATCTTGACGAGTTCGGGCCATTCCTAAAATCAGGGCTGTACAGAAGCATTTTCCAGGTTTTTGAACATTTTGATAGCCCGGGAATAATGAAGTGTTGATTTCTATTGACGTCAAGCCAAACGGAATTGAAACAATTCTACAATTTTGTGAGGTGGCTTATCATCGGTTCCGTCCGTCTCCTCGTCAAGCCATTACTATTCTTCATCACAGCAGATTTCGATGGTCCACAGATCAGAGCCTTGTGACAACAATTAACCGACACACGTACATTGAACAATCACATCATCCATGCAGACATCGCGTGCGACGATCGTACTTCCACAGTGTCTTCGTAATACTGTTTTCTGCATGAGGCGTGCAGTGTCACAAGCCTAAACAGATCAAAGATTACCGACGGCAATAAACGTAAACACACAGTTACATCATGGTTGCATGCAGAGCGGTGCATTGCAAAACAATTTCAACGATCTCGGTTATTATGTCTGTATTGGTCAAAAAATGAAATAATCTTCGACGAACATCAGAGATACAATGTAAAGTAAGCCGTATCTTCACATCTTTGTCAAATCTAAACCACTATGTTCAACGAAGACGCCTGCGAAAAAAAAATCTGTGTTATACACGTTACAAATCTTATGTGCAGTTTATTTGAACACCTAAACGTTTCATAGAATCTCTGAATTTTCTTCTCTTATTTTTTATTACCACAAAACAGTAGTCTGTTTTCTTATTCTGTATTGCCCACACGTATTAAAAATAAATGGTTGTCTGTTTCCGTCAGCTGAAAACCCCTGACCAGCTTTGATGACTTTGACAACCGTAATGGAAATGGGAAATTTTCATTGCTTGCGGTAATTCTCAAAGTGATGAGATATTTGTTTGATTCGTACTCCAATGGAAAAAAAGTAGAATTTACCGTCTTTGCAGACAGATATCAAACTAAGAAGAAAAGTTTGACCTTGCGATATCTTACATGCTTGACATTAGGTTTCAATTACACTAGAATAGTCTTAAATACGGGGTATTCTCCAAAGGACTTCGCGATCTTCTTCGGCGATTCCCATGTGAGTGGTTCGCTCGCTGCACGGCTGTATTCTATCGGAAGAATATGACGGGCTATTCCGCAAGGAAGCACATTATACTTTGATGTTCAAGATAACACAAGGAAAACCAAAACCTACCACCATCCACATTGTTTTTTGAAATCGTAATCGTAAATCGTAAAAGTCCGACAGGTTGTATGATAGCTCAGCTCTGACGATCAGAGATAGCAAATAAAATAATCGTTTTATGCGTGTATATATGATATAAGATGTAATGTGGCAAGCTGGCCTAGGAAAAATCTTAGAACTGTTATATTTCTATCGACTTAAAAAATACCTTTCTTAGGTCGCTTAGATAAATCCAAGAACTAATAGTTATAGACGTCGACAATTTTCATATAATGTTCATGGCTTGAAGCAATCGGTTACTATCTGTTCATTTATAAAAATGATTCTTCACAATTGCGCTAATATGATGGAAGTAGGTTCTAACAAATGCAGAGGCATGTTTTCAACGTTCGCTCCTCCTAGCCAAACACTGAATAACGCCTTACCATGCATTGGTTCGCGTAAATCACATGATTCTTTTTTGCCGTACATGAAAAAAACGCCATGTGTAAGTATATGGGATGATAGTTGTAACATATCAAATAACAGTTAGGCGTTATACCAAATGTTTCACATCGTCCCACGATTGTGGTTCAATAAATTGACCCACTTTCAA
Source organism: Gammarus roeselii (assembly GCA_016164225.1). Lineage (NCBI taxonomy): Eukaryota > Metazoa > Arthropoda > Malacostraca > Amphipoda > Gammaridae > Gammarus > Gammarus roeselii. The sequence continues at coordinate 9,688 of SDVV010007539.1, forward strand.
CAATAGTTGATCAAGGTGTCAAAACGTTGTGCATTATTTGCCTGAGTACAGTATTTGATGGGCGTTCATGATCTGATTAATTTCATACCAAGATAAGGTTTCCAATACTATTGTTCGTGGTGCTGGCGTTGTGAATTGATTTGGAGCAATTCGGTGTGTTGTAACATTTTATCCGCAACCGCCTGCTGTCGGAGCTTGTTAGAAGAATTCGTCCAATCTTATACACGACAGCACGTGAGATAATTTGTTGATTCATTTACAACTCCATGACTTTCAATTCCTGTTATGATTATAATTTTTCATTTTTGTTTCAAACCATTTAACGTCATTATTTCTCGAGGACAGTGCAAAAGCACATTTATAATGTGATCTCATTTACTGCGACCTTGATGTCCACTGCTCAGGAGTAGAAAAATTTATTATAGTTTTAATTTATTACAACGCGCTATCTTCGCCTACGCTTAATTGAATAGCAGCATTATACTTCAGCAATGAAATACGTAGGTTTAGGTCGGCGGTAATGAGTGCGTCGTAAGTCGGGGACGCACTCCTTGTATCGAGTGTCGCGTTGTATTTTTTGTCGATCAATATTTGGCCTATACGAGTGTGGGAATGAGTACATAATAATATATCCAGAATATAGACAAATAGATTGTCGTTTGGTTCCGTACACAGGCGGCTATATTTATTCATTGGTGCTGTTTTTTTATTATTATCCCTGTCAGACCTTATCATCGGGCGATCGTGTGCTAACTGTCTGTTTTTCGTTTATCGTTGAATATCATCGAGTATCAGACGATATCAGGCGGATCGATGGAAACAGACCTCAAAGCAAATACGATAATTCAAGCATAACCGACGGAAATTGACTATTCATGAATTGACGATAACAGACAGTATTAAAAAAAAAGGCAAAACGATGCTTAACTACTATCAAACAATCTTGAATTATTTTATTGAGCGTTAATGCAAACACTGTTTTTTAGTTTTGTTTGTCTCCAAAATTATAATTTTATCTTAATTGGCTTCTTATTTTGTGATCGAATGTTTGACCACAGAGAGGCCACGACATGGTAGTCATTATACAAACCAATCAATGTATGCACGGATATGAAAATTACGCTACAATAAGTAAATAAGATTGCCAAGGTCTTTGCTTAATTTAGCATTTTGATGACAGTATTTACATCACATCAATGAATGAGGTCGTGAATGAGGTATAAATGGAATGATCATATTTCACGTTGCAACTGGGTCATCGATTCACTCCTACCACCAATTTATCGTCGTTTGCTTTTATTATCATTCGGGAGTACCTTAGTCGTTCTTCTTCATATCGCTTTAGAAAAACTCATATTCTCCGCTAATATTGCAATTTTCCCAAGTAATTTACTGTGGATTGTCCTTTAGAACGACCGACTGCTATTGAAAACATATTATATTTTTAATCTCTGTAGATGGCCTACCAATTCGTGATCGGCGCGAGAGACATCGAAACCTTTCAATCAATTTTAGGATTCGTCACATTTTACTCGCATTCATAATCCGCATAACCCAGACCTTGTTAATCCATCACAATTTCAGTTAAATTTCGTGAGAATAGCCGATTCTCAATTATCAGAACAACGTAAATTAGGGTTATGATTTTGACAATCATAAACTAAATCAAATACATGAGTACGCCCTCTATTTTTATTGAACGTTCAAGTTTTCACTGCAATATTACTCCCCGTCACAGAGACATCATTGTGTTCATGACCAATACATGTCGGGAAATGTTAAAACCATAAGTTTGTGGGAACAGGGCGTCGACAGCACGTTTGTTACTGTACGCGAAGGCTGTAGTACAACAAGTGGATTGATATTATTCGTCTTGAACACTATTTGAAAGTAATTATCTAACCGATCTAAGGAATATAAAAAATTGTCATTATCCGACTTGTTGTGTATGAAGACTAGGGGAAAAATGGTCTTGTGATCGCCTTCACAGTGAAAACGCTGATCGCCTACGCTGTGAAAACCTTATGTGCTTACAGTCAAGACCTAATTACAAATTTTCGTCAACCAATTTATATAATTTACAATGTTCTGTTACCTTTGAGATGAACAACTTTGTCATAAAATATTTAAGAAAGTGATGCGTGAACGGGCAATTGGTAGAGAACTAGCCTGTTTGCAGATTAATATTGTGGTTTATTTGCTTTGCATATTAATTCAGAATCAAGTTGAAGGGCAGATCTCATCCTCATATTTTGCAATATGGTAATGTAGACAACACGAAGATCAACCTCCTAAAATAGACTCGTCATCGCCAAATACGACCATTCGGAACAACCTCTACGCCACAAAGGTGAAAACCACAGCTATGGTCTCATTTTTCATCGGCCACGCCATGCGGTGTCGTGGCGCCTAATAAAGATTAGAGGAAGGTAGTGTCCTAATCACATCTTACTCCAGTTTTACCTACCTCCCTCTGTCGCCATTCATCATCATCAGTATCAGCTTCTTGACGAGATCATCAAATACTTCAGCTTATATCAAATATAAACGGATCCAACCGGTTTGCACATGATTGACTGTTGACAGAAACAATGTCACCCCACTGCCACTCTCTGTTCATTCTCTTTTCCTGCAAACACTTGTCATCTTTTATCTTGATGTGCTTAGCCATGCACACCATCTTCGTTGTTCCAATAACTTGATTTTCAAGTCATATATCAACAAAACCGATGTTCTGGTGCCATTGTTTTTAATGTTCTACTATAATTAGATGAAAGCTTTTACAATAGACAGGAGTAGATTTTTTTAAATTGTGATGTACTTCAACAAAAATTATATGTCAATGGTCAAAAATATTTATATGTTGTGACTTTTTGCCAAAATATAAGTAACGTGAATTCATTTGATATTATTTATCCTGTTTAGGAAACAAATTATCTCAATTTTTTTTTCTTTCCGTGACAAAACTTGTGACTACCTGTGCTAAATTGAACTTTCTCTGGGTTAACAATATTCTGAACCGGTGGAGAACACCTATTTGAAACTGAATATGTATAAACAGGCCTTCAATGATACTGTGTGCTATTGACCAGAGTCACATTAATGGAAAATGCATCCATTGTATAATACCAAATAACCGGTGTGATAATGACTATATCACTAAACAACACCGGAAGTTAAATGCGGTTGGCAACCAACTAATAAGAAAATTCCACTTTTGTACAACGGATGTTAAGCTGCAGCTATTTAAACGTACTGTTATCCTATATACTGTTACTCATTGTGGTGTAAATTTACAGGGGTACTATGAGCAAACTGCGAGTAGCACACAATAACATATTCAGGAGACTGGTGGGTGTCCCACGAAGAACGAATGCTAGCCTAGTATTTGCAGAATATGATGTTGATAGCCTGAAACTACGAGCAAAAAAAGTGCATACAGCCTACAGACGGATTGAAAACTCGAATAATCCCTTCCTGGAGGCAGTATGTATCAGTGAAGGATACGAACTATCTCCAATTAAAGAAAGATGGGACAGAATACTGCATGTGCAGGGAGATCCCGAAATTAATGGGAATAATGTTTGACTATAACCCATTACATGCGGGTGGCTGTAAGGTTGAGATGCGACCCCAAGGATGTTCACTGATAGTTGGCTCTATACTAAACGTCTCCAACATTGTTTTTTGCATCTATGCTCATGTGGGAACGGGACATGAAAGTTATTTTAAGCACCCTTGTCTCAAACTTAATCTGTGAACAATTGTTGTCGTGTATTTCAATCTTGATCTGTCTCCACGTGTGCATTTTTTTACGATATTTTTTATGTGTGGGTAGGAATGTTTTTATAATGAACTTGTTTTCAGTTGTAACCATTTTTGTACCATAGAGTACCTTAATAAAGATGATTATTTTTATTATTATTATTATTTATTTCAGATGATCTGATTACATTCCCATTTCCCGCTAAATACAGTGTGATTACTGATATGTACAAGAAAACTGACGATAAATTTCTACCGGCTTGGTGACTAACAACTGAAAATGACCATAATTACACCAGTTAACACACGTTAATCACTGGATATTTCACCAACAGCAATGTAATCACTATTATTATTATTATTAAGTCGTTTATTTCCATCGTCTGACAATGGGTTTTAATCTTTTTTGTTATAATTAAATTCTCAAACATAAGGCATGAAACTTCATTATCAATTACGCTATTTGAATTAACAAAAACTAAAGTGCAATTTAAATTAGTCAAGGCTCATCTCAAGGGGCCGCCGGTTCGGATTAGATGGAGTGCAATATTATTTACAATAGTATCATAAGTGCGCACACAGAAAATGTCTATTATGACAAAATATTCACGACTACATTGCGTTGGAAAAACCAGTGACACACGGGGTGGACAAATGTGGCTAACATCTAAGAAAGATCATAAACACACGTTAGTAATAGAATGATTAACTATAGAGACACGATATTTAAACGATAATTATGTTAACTTTGTTACATTTTTCATTCGTTGGTTATACTATATGAACCGACGATGTATTCGTTGCAAAAAATGCCCTTCCCGACGTCGTTTTGACCTTAATTATCCGATAAACGTCATTTTCGTCTGAGCACAATCTGATAATTATACTATAGCATCGATGATCATCGCGCTTATTCGTATGATCTTCACACGATAATGTATGACAGGGATAGACCTTATCAACTTGATTTTATGATACACAGGTTAGTATGATGATAAATATTTTAATACAAGTGGTAGTGCTTCAGTAAGCGAATTGTAAGCGATTTTTTCAGTGAATGAATAAATGTACTTCTAATTGATTCATCTAGTTAATAATCATTGAACTCAGAGTGAAATTAGATCTGGTCGTCGGTTGAATGACATTTAGCTATAACGACTCTAATTTGAAAGTTCCCGAAAGTCTCGATGTGACTGTAGCAAAATAATTAAAAGATGGTAGGTCCTTTTTGATCCAGTGCTTTATGCCAGTGCAGTGAGTGCTGATGTCTATGCAATTAACAAATGGAAAATAGTGGAAATTGTCTTGTTGGGAAGATAAATATATGTTAATGACTTTGAACATAACGGTAATAAACATGCTTAACATAAATAAAAGCCTTACCTAATAAAGATCAAATTTTTACATTCAATTGCATAACAGCAAATATTTTTCACATGGAAACTCTTCCGTTTGTCTGGGCCTTGATGGAGGAAGGATAAATGTTATTTGATTAGTTTGCAAGTATACATATGAACATATTTTTCTACCTTGTGGACCGGTCATTCTAGTGTAGAATTTGAACGTTTACGAATGGAATAGTTGATTCCGCCATAGAGCTCAACAAAGAATTGAGTGCATCACTGCGTTTTGAATATAATTATTTTGGGTTGCTTAACCTGTCATCCATTAACATTTTCAGTCTGATGCTCATCGGGAACCTGCTGAGGAATTTCTTCAAAAGAGCAGTAGTATTTTACGTTTAGTAAACGTAGTCGCTTATAGTTTTCGCTTTGCTCAGTTTGAAAGTAACACGCAACAATTTTGATTTCGTTTAATAAAATTTTAACTGCTGACAAAGGCTTCACATTCCGAAATGCATGCAATAGCAGTTTGTTTCATTATGGAGATTATTCACTTCTCAACAATATACGTGATGCGTTCGATTTGAAATATTACGTATTAGCTGTTAAAAAATTCACTAATGCTTTGGCATTTAATACACTCAGTTCGTAATCAATTCGCATCGGTCACTGCAGAGAAGTTGTGTACAATACGAAGTACTCAAAAAGCAGTCCAGTATTGCTGTTAGATACAGTGATAAAAATTACATGAAGAAGTAAGATTATGAAACAAAAAAAAACTGCTTCCAAAGGACAAGATTTTATTCATAATTAAAACCGATACATTTACTAGGGCATGCCAAAAAGAAAGCACCCTGTTTTGCATGCTTTGCAATCTCCTAATCCTAGGTACTCCAGTAGGGAATCTTAGGAAAGAATACTTAGTGGGGATCAAAAATTGAACAATATATGTTTAGTATAACATTTCCGGGATAATCGGAGCAATGTGATACAGCAGGCCCCTACTTTGACAGCCTGTTACTCAGTTGATCAGAGTAATGTTGTGGGAAAGTACAATTGCAATGTCTGTTACCCTAATTATCCATAATTTATAGATTTTTTTTATCGTATTACACTCTCCTAGCACTATTCTCTCACCATACCTGCCACATGTTACCACCCCCACATTCAAGCTAGCTAATGTAATGTTGTGGGAAAGTACAATTGCAATGTCTGTTACCCTAATTATCCATAATTTATAGATTTTTTTTATCGTATTACACTCTCCTAGCACTATTCTCTCACCATACCTGCCACATGTTACCACCCCCACATTCAAGCTAGCTAATGTAATGTTGTGGGAAAGTACAATTGCAATGTCTGTTACCCTAATTATCCATAATTTATAGATTTTTTTTATCGTATTACACTCTCCTAGCACTATTCTCTCACCATACCTGCCACATGTTACCACCCCCACATTCAAGCTAGCTAATGTAATGTTGTGGGAAAGTACAATTGCAATGTCTGTTACCCTAATTATCCATAATTTATAGATTTTTTTTATCGTATTACACTCTCCTAGCACTATTCTCTCACCATACCTGCCACATGTTACCACCCCCACATTCAAGCTAGCTGTTAATGATTTGAAAAATATCGTTTATATGCTGATATGAATTGCATACGCACGAATCATATATGCATTGAATTCATATGCTACATCAGTGTTAACTACGCTTCTATTTCGAAACACTATAGTTCATACATACAACTAAATACGTTTTTATCTTTCATCAGCTTTTGCTCGAAGGCCACCGTGTATCCTCTTCCCGCATTGTTTTTTTATGTGAATGCTCATAGCAGCCCCATTTCCATGTATCCACGCGTGCAGTTTTCCATCTCCTCTTGAACTTTGATGTTTCGAATTGTATCCAGTTTGATGTAATGCTGCTCATTATCCTCAATAAATTGTTGTGCGCCGATCAGATCATTTTTTAAATCAATTTTCCATAATCTCTGCTCTATTAGTCATGATGACTTTCTAATGACCCATATCAATATCTAGACATGTAGCTATTTTAATTTTGAACTGAGACTGTAACGTTGTCATATAGAAACTCTTTTGAATTTTGTGTTACCTAACTAGAGACAGCTTGCATTTTCAACAATGGTCAACATTTAATCGAACCAAATCATATCATACTCAGAAGTTTCCTAATTCAACACTCGTAATAAAATTTTCGCTGGGCAAAGATAATTTTTTTGAAGACGATTACTCCATCTCTAGTCACACTCACCGAAAGAAGGACACAAATTTTGGTACGTAGCTAGATCAATATTTTCCGATCCAAGGATTTTATCACAATAAAAGACGTATTGCTTGGTACCTGCTTGTTAACAGAAGGCAGTTTTCAACAAGTTCGTTTTATAATATTACATATTAGATCATAGAAATCGATACAAAATTTTATTAGAATATCATGCATCTGTGTCGTAACTGTTGTAGCTTGTGGCGTAACTATTGTGGACTAAATTATATAAAGGAAACAAAACGAGCATATGTATTTCCCAGTAAAACATCATCGTCGGAAGATCATACGATTGAGGGCGATTATTATCGGTGGTATAGTTTAATTATCAGATCGTGCTCAAACGAAACCCGACGTTTATCGGATAATTAACGTCGAAACGATGTCGGGAAGGGTCGTTTTTGTGACGGTAATATCGTCGGTTCATATAGTATAATTACGGATAAAAAATCGGGAAGTTAAATTTAAGTATAGTTGAAATGTCGTGTATTTCTAGTAAATCAATCTATGATTAACGTCTCTTTACCGTGTGGTCATGATCTTTTTTAGATGTAGGTCACATTGCTGTTGGTAAAATATCCTGTGATTAACGTGTGTTTATCGTGTATTATATCTATCCATACAAATATATATCTAT
>SDVV010007540.1:0-17723 GCA_016164225.1 Gammarus roeselii
CGCGATCAGCTTCCCGTTCATCTCTTATCTCTTCATCACAGGCACCATCTGCGTCGCGATCAGCTTCCCGTTCATCTCTTATCTCTTTATCACAGGCATCGTCTGCGTCGCGATCAGCTTCCCGTTCATCTCTTATCTCTTTATCACAGGCACCATCTGCGTCGCGATCAGCTTCCCGTTCATCTCTTATCTCTTCATCACAGGCACCATCTGCGTCGCGATCAGCTTCCCGTTCATCTCTTATCTCTTTATCACAGGCATCGTCTGCGTCGCGATCAGCTTCCCGTTCATCTCTTATCTCTTTATCACAGGCACCGTCTGCGTCGCGATCAGCTTCCCGTTCATCTTCTCCCCGAGCTATGGTCTAGAGGACGCTGGCCTGGTGGCGCAGAGTATCTATTACAGTTGCTTCGTGGTGGTCTTCCAGTTTGGGTGGGCGTCCGTCCAGATCTCCCATCTTGCTCTCATTCCAGACTTGACTCCGAAGAAGAGTCAAAGAACAGAACTGAACTCTATCAGGTACAAATAACCCCTTCTTGTGTTCCGTTCCGTTGCTCAACAAATAAGAATCGTAAAATTAGAAACAAATACCTTCAAATGTTCTCCTAGACATCGCACCTATTTAATAATAATAATCTTATCCTACTGACCCTCGTGTTGACAAAGGTTTTCTTTGAAATTATATACATTAAATTTAAGTTCACCAACCCCGGGTCACAATCTGGGATCAGATTAAGAGATCCCGGAGCTGAGCCCACGTCTTCTAACACTTCTAGTGAGGAAATAACAGGTGCATCCTACATTAATTCTCTCTGAACAAGCCGCACCAAGTACGAACGGGCAACTGCTCTTTCCAGAATTTCAAGAAAATTTCCGACGCATATTGTATTTAACTAGGATGCTTCTCCGATCAATTCAAATCAATGCACAAAGAGAAAGCCGCCGATCCACAACGGTAACTTGAAAAAGTACCAGTTTCATTCCTGTTTGAATCGAGTTGATACGTGCGAATGCTGGACATCGTTTTGCTAGCGTGCTCGAACGAATGCCGGGGCCCCTTTTTGCCGTTGTGGCGATAATTCTGGACAAAGTTTTTCTGCCTGTTTCGTCCGAAGGTATCGTCACAATTTGTAGGAGCGAATAGATGAAGTGTTCTTTGCAGCAAGAAATCATTTTTCTTCTGCCTGCAGGTACGCGTTTACGGTCCTCGCCAACCTCAGCGTGTTCACCATTACCTACTTCGTGCTCAACTCCGGTGATGATACAACGGCTGGTGGAGACATTTTCGGGAACAATTCTTCTCTCTTCATCGGTACAGACGAGTTTCCTTTCGACTCCACCACCAACGCTGCTACCTTCACCACGGATGATCCTACCGGAAATTCCACGTGTAATTCGGAGGCCACATCGCTACAGCCATCTGACCTGAACAAGTTCAGAGTGAGTTTTTGGTTAGATTTGCTATCCAAATGTTGAGTCAGAGGTAAGTATTGGAGAGGTGCTTTGACGTGAATACGTTTTTGTGAGCTAGTGCCACGACGATGAGTTCAAACCGAACCATGAGTTTCTGCTCCTGACCCAGCTCTAGGTGCTGTTCTCGATGAAGTATAATCCCAGTGTGCACCAACGTGTAAATATGCTGGAAAATTTTATTCATATCATTTTTATTTTGAAGCAATTGTTTTCGCACACAAAGGAGTTCGAGCCTTCCAGAATCGACGATCTCCTCGCCCTACGGCGGAGCTTGCACATACGCTCGTCAGAGCTCGGTAGAGACATGTCGCCTTATCTAATGAAGATGCTGCAATTCAACAAATCATTAATAATTGGTGGAAGATATTTGTGCCTAACAAATAAACGAAGATTGGTTGAATCTGCGTGTTTCATCTGGATGCTTTTCCATGAACAATGATTGTAACCAACTCGGCGTTTATATAAACCCTGATCATGTTCGGGATTAAATATCAATCATACTAAATCAACGACGTTTGAGGGTATAGTATTTCATCCCACCCCACTCGAAAGATTTAACTTAAGAGCTGTTGATGATTTAGTGACGATTTCACGAACCCTTACTGAATTTGTGTGAACTAAATTGAACGATTCACTGCTTAATAGTTTGTCTATTCCATTTCGCGTGGATTTTCACTACCTTTCCCATGAATCTTAACAACCCTTAGGCGTGAATTCTATTTACCCTTTCTTTGAAATTTACTTCCTCTTTTCTTGGTTTCTAACTACAGTTTCTATTCAACTCTACCAACCTTGTCCACCCTCAGACCGTCGCGGCTATCTGCGTGGCCGTGGGGCTTTTCTTCTCGGCCGTGTTCCACATAGGTGTCAAAGAGCCCAGCTTCTTATGTCCTAAGACCGACGGCAGGAAAAACATTCGCATGAGGAAGCTCGACTGGTTCAAGCAGCTCCCCTTCTACCTGGTTGCAGTGCTATACATGGCGACCAGACTCTTCGTCAACTTGTATCAGGTAAAACATAGCTGGCAAGCGTGCAGGAGGAAAATAAAATTAAAACATAGTCAGTGTGATGGCGGCTCATTTTATTACTTGTGATTCCCCTTTGGATGTATATGTATATCGAAGCATGTTCATGCCCAATTTGGTATTGCTATTCTGTAGGGCTGAGTGAAGCGTTTTCATCTGCAAGCGGATCAGGGCACCTCTTGTAGGGACTCGGACATACTAACAGCGAGGATTAACTTCAAACCTAAATTGAATGCGGTGATTTCACATTTCCAATGATCAAGTTATTGCCCATGCTGTTTTAATTGATTATTTGTACTTGTAGGCAATTAAATGAACTGAAGTGGATGAGTTGTCTTTTTTTCTACCCCTACTGTTGCCTTTCAGGTCTACATCCCTCTGTTCGTCCAAGACACCATCTGTCTCGCCAAGACGGCTGTAGCGTCCGTACCCTTCACCATGTACCTCGCAGGTTTCTGCGGGTCCCTTGTCATGAAGCAGTTCAACAAAGTCGTGGGGAGAAAGGTGAGTAGAAGGGTTTTGTTTTTTACCAAGGCCATCAGATCCTCATTGCCAATATTCTGAATCGCCTACCAATCTGTCATATCAATGAATTGAAAAAGCATCAATTGGAACGTACTAATTATTACTATAAATATGATTTGTATCTGTATCTATAATGAACAAAATTTATAAATACAGGCACTAGCTGAATTTCCCAGAAATGGAAAGGGGGGGGGGTCGGCGCCTAGGCTCATCTCGCTCTCTCACACAAAGAAATTTAGCTCTCTGGCGTTAAAGAGCCAGTCCAGAAGATCTCAAATCCCCACTCCAGGACATGGGTGAGGCCCGAGATCGTTAACTGCTTGACTTGTCTGGGTCACAGTAACCAGGCTTATCCTCCACCCACGACCATCACGTTTGTAAAAGAGACGCCAACGCCAATTGCGGGAAGCACATCAGGGCAGCATCAAAATGTATCAGTTCACACCCATTCTTCACACACGCCTCTCCATTGCACGCTCTCGTGCTACCTCCAGACTAATGTCCCTCGTGATGCCCCTTCCATCTTCGAATCATTGCTGTTGTCAACCGCCCGGACGTGTTGGCTTGAACACTGAATTCAAGTCATAAGACAGAAGGCCGCCGCGTTTGCGGACGGAGTACCGCTTGGATTATGCGACTCCTGTTAGCTGGTTCTTTTAGATTACTCTGGAAGTGTTGATAAGCTACTGAAGTACACCAAATGACTCTTCTATACATTTGCATATTAAGCAAGTAAGAAACCACAATCAACCAAACCCGCTAGCTTATATTTTCCAGTACAATGATTAAATGACAAAAATAATAAAGTCTAAAATACAAGGCTTAGTACCGACGATGCGGGACTAATCCTTAGGAAAACGTATGCAACTACTCAACTTGAGTTGTAAGCAAAAATCACAATGTACTGATATACGCAGTATGCAGCAACTAAAAGAAAATCGTACTAATTAATACATGTGGATTCAAAAGGCCACAAAAAAGCCTATTCACCTCGAACTTCTAATACTTCTACGTAACTGAATTACATAACCACTAACTATCGTCAAACGTATCAACTTAACTTGACAGCAAAATACCTCTGTAGGTTATTGATATGTACAGGGCTAGGGTTAATGAGTGGAGGCGAGGATACCCACGCACTCCGAAACTTCGGTTCAAAAACATGCACGGTTTCAGAGATCTTCAGAGTCGGGGTGGTGCTCTGCCGAGGTGGTCGCGACGATCATCTCGATGAAGAGGATGTGTTCAGTAATGAAGAAGCGTTTGTTGGGAGCGCTCTTGAACGGGCAATGCCTAAAGCACCGGTTAATGGTTTCACATATTTGTTGGTGAACATCTCCCGAGTCACAAAGGATCGCTCTCTTTACAGTGCTCTTCGTGACGTCATTCTGTCAGGTGCACAGTAAAATGGGAAAGCCACACCGCAGCCAGAAAAATCCCTAGAAGGTCTTTAACTACGCAATACATGCGTCCACTAAATATTCGGCACTGGACCAACAATAACCTAAACACTTCAATATACTCAATTCTACCGTAGCGAAATCGGAGGGAATATTTTCCGAACGGATATACTACTCCTACCAGGGCTACCTAGGCATAACGGATACAAAATAGCAATTATTAAAGTGCAACAAGAGCACAAAATAAAATAAAATGAAAAGAAAAAGGGAATGATGGAAACAAAAGGTAACAAAGTGCATTAGGTGGCGTCTGTCATTGCAGGGCTCTTTATGTTCATTGGTTATGGAGTAGATTGGTTAACGACCCCACGGCAGGGCTTACAGCGGGCCAGATGAACCATCATCTGAGGTATCGTCACCGGAGCTTGAAGTGGCCAAATCGTGATAATCCACGCGACGCAACAGTTATGGCAGGGCAGTTAGTGGTTAGGCGGGACAGGGCAGGTCCATGCCCAGTACATCAGGATGGTTATGTGAAGAAAGGTGAGCTGGATGAGCCCACGCCACACTCTCCTTCTTGACGGCTGCTTCACGTCATCGATACCCCATACCAGGCCTACGTCACTTGCCTCCGATTTTATAATTATTTTTTCATAAATCTCCCGTCATCAATCCTCACCAGGTGACCGAGCCATCTCAGAACCCGTGAATCTATTCTATCTTCTAACTTCCTCACAACAACCGTTCTAATTCGAACAACGTCGTTATTGATCCTATCTCTCAGCGCCACTCCAGCCATGTAAAGGGTTATTTTATCGTAAGCTTCAAATTTCAAATTTCGAGGTATTTTTTCCATATATTAAGCTTAAGCACCTTGAAAACCATCATCTGCAACTTGGTCCAAATTAAACAACAGAATCACTTTGAAACATGGACTGAAGGATTACACACACATTTAGTGCCTAATCTAAACCTATACATTCTTTTGGGGTTTTGTGGCAGCCATATTGGATGCCATGCTTGGTTTGTTGACAGTGTTTGTCAATTGTGTAGCTAAATTGTCGTCTAACGAGCTGATACATCAAGACATCCCACCTAAATGTATGCTAATTCAACTACCTAGAATTCTGCGTAACTAAGCACTCGTTAGTCTAGAAAGTTTTATAATTATTGCTTAGCGTCGATGTAGATGGAGAGGAGCGATGAAGAAACACAGCCGCTTGCTACACAATTCAAGTTCACTCTAACTTTGTTTCTCCTAATGCGGGGAGCCCACTTGTCAGTCTCAAACGACGCCGCCTAACGGCCACGAAAACAGCTGCAGGCTTATTTACCTTGCTCCGCTCTTGTTTTAACGACTCATTCGTCACCTATCTTAGCTAATGTACTATTCTAATACTTACATTATCACACGCCGTGATTTACCTGACCAAAGGTTATTTATTTGGTAATTCAATCTTTCTCTATTACTTCATAAGATCCATATGGTTTAGCATTGCGCTTCTGCTTTTTATTCGAATGAAACTTGAAGAGAAAACATTACAGAGACGTATTTACGAGAGAATCTTGATAACATCCGTTGAACGTGGTTTTTGACCGATTGAGACCTTTGTGTCTCTTAACCTTACTCGGTAATTTCGAAAAGTTCCTCGACTGTCACCGAGTTTTTAGCTAAAACTTTGGCAAAATGTCTGCTAAGTACAGCGTGGCGCGTCTCCTGCACTTGGGGGTCTAAATGTCTTCTAGGTACAGCGGCTTCTCCCGCCTCCCGCTGTCTCGGCCGGCCGAAACCCCTAAACCCCCAACCCCCTTCCTACCTATATAAGCGAGATCCATCAAGCTTCATCATTCATTTGACAAACCCTGTAAAAAAAAAGCGAACCTACGGATATATGCACGACAGTCTGATGAGAGAATGTACGTCGTCTGAAACCGACAAATCCACTGGCGTGTGTGAGTAGTCTGTATTTCATCTGTCCGACAATGTGCGCCCGACAAGCCAGAGAAAAAATGAAGTAGGTCGCAAATAGACTACGGGTTCAACAGTATATTTCTAATGTAGTGATCTGATGATTAATTTTTAATTCAGCATAGTATCGCAATAAAATATATACTTAGAAAGTATCATCCTACAGAGGTCGCTCCGAGCGATTCTTTTACTCCTCCTACTGATTTCCTTTCACTTTTTTTCTTCCCTGTGTTCTCTACTATTCCCACCTTATCACGACTCATCATCATCATCATCATTCATTTGAGCGCTGCTGATTGATGGAGGCACAGCTATGTACCACTGAGCTCCTAACAGCACAATCTTGCCTCCGTTTAAAAGGATAAGATTCAGTACGTGACGGCCCATATGGGCAGTGGATTTGTGACTCACTGCCTCTACAGAGCCACAGATGGGATCGGCAAATACCCAGACGTACTGAATTTGCTGTCTCAGTGATCCTGTGCATCGTTCTCAAAAGACAAAATTTGTCGCCACAAAAATTTGTCTGCACAGCAATTTGTTAGCACAGACAGAAATTTGTCGTGACAGAAATTTGTCGAAACAGAAATGTGTCGAAACAGAAATGTGTCGAAACAGAAATGTGTCGAAACAGACATGTGTCGAAACAGAAATGTGTCGAAACAGAAATTTGTTGACACAAAAATTTTGTTGAGACGCACGATTTGGTCGACACAAAAATTTGTCGACACAATATTTGTTGGCTCTAAATTTTTCGACCCAGACATTGGTCGACACAGACATTGGTCGACACAGACATTGGTCGACACAGACATTGGTCGACACAGACATTGGTCGACACCGAAATTTGTCTAAGCAGAAATTTGTCACAACATAAGTTTGTCGAAACACAGCTTTGTCAAAACAGAAATTTGTCAAAACAAAAATTTGTCGAAACATTTGTCGAAACATAAAATTGTCTAAACATAAATTTGTTGAAACATATGTCGAGACAAAAATTTGGTGAGACAGAAATTTGGTGAGACAAATTTGTTGAGACAGAAATTTGTTGAGACAGAAATTTGTTGAGACAGAAATTTGTTGTGACAGAAATTTGTTGTCAGAAATTTGTTGTGACAGAAATTTGTTGAAACAGAAATTTGTTGAAACAGAAATTTGTTGTAACAAAAATTTGTTGTAACAAAAATTTATCAGAACATAAATTTTTGTTGAAGTAGAAATTTGTTGGAACACAAATTTGTCGAAACACAAATTTGACGAAACAGAAATTTATCGAAACAGAAATTTGTCAAAACAGAAATTTGTTGAAACAGAAATTTGTCGTGACAGAAATTTGTTGAGATCGAAATTTGTCGTAACAGAAATTTGTCGTAACAGAAATTTGTCGTAACAGAAATTTGTCGTAACAGAAATTTGTCATGACAGAAATTTGTTATGACAGAAATTTGTGGAAACAGAAATTTGTCGGAACAGAAATTTGTTGAGACAAATTTGTTGAAACAGAAATTTGTCGAAACAGGAATTTGTTGAAACACAAATTTGTCGTAACACAAATTTGTCGAAACACAAATTTGTCGAAACACAAATTTGTCGGAACACAAATTTGTCGGAACACAAATTTGTCGGAACACAAATTTGTCGGAACACAAATTTGTCGTATCAGAAATTTGTCGAAACAGAAATTTGTCGAAACAGGAATCTGTCGAAACAGGAATCTGTCGAAACAGGAATCTGTCGAAACAGGAATTTGTCGGAACACGAATTTGTCGGAACACGAATGAGTCGAAACACGAATGAGTCGAAACACGAATGTGTCGAAACACGAATGTGTCGAAACACAAATGTGTCGAAACACAAATGTGTCGAAACACAAATGTGTCGAGACAGAAATTTGTCGAGACAGAAATTTGTCGAGAAAGAAATTTGTCGAGAAAGAAATTTGTCGAGACAGAAATTTGTTGTGACAGCAACTTGTTGTGACAGCAACTTGTCGTGACAGCAACTTGTCGTGACAGCAACTTGTCGTGACAGCAACTTGTCGTGACAGCAACTTGTCGTGACAGCAACATGTCGTGACAGAAACTTGTCGTGACAGAAACTTGTCGTGACAGAAACTTGTCGTGACAGAAACTTGTCGTGACAGAAATTTGTCGAGACAGAAATTTGTCGGAAGACTAATTTGTCGAGACGAAAATTTGTCACAACACAAATTTGTCGCAACACAAATTTGTCGAAACACAAATTTGTCGAAACACAAATGTGTCGAAACACAAATGTGTCGAAACACAAATTTGTCGAAACACAAATTTGTCGAAACACAAATTTGTCGAAACACAAATTTGTCGAAACACGAATTTGTCGAAACACGAATTTGTCGAAACACGAATTTGTCGAAACACGAATTTGTCGAAACACGAATTTGTCGAAACACGAATTTGTCGAAACACGAATTTGTCGAAACACGAATTTGTCGAAACAGAAATTTGTCGAGACAGAAATTTGTCGGCTGGAAGTCAACAATGACCATACCGAGTGTCTACGGCACTACGGTTTATTCGGAAGGTCACATATCCAGGTCAATTGAGTGCAACATAGACCTCAGTTATGACAGTGCCTCCAGGCAATCCTACCTTTGCGGCGTCCAGGAACAGATATCG
Source organism: Gammarus roeselii (assembly GCA_016164225.1). NCBI lineage: Eukaryota > Metazoa > Arthropoda > Malacostraca > Amphipoda > Gammaridae > Gammarus > Gammarus roeselii. Next base: position 9,050 of record SDVV010007540.1, read on the forward strand.
TGCAACGAGATAGAGCCTCCCAACTAAAAGGAGCTCGACTGTGGGTCGAACGCTCACTTTGCGCCTTACATCAGGCTGCCATGTAATCGGGGCCCTCAGGGAATTCGCTAACGCACCGATCGTCCCCCACATGCTCACTTCGAGACTACTAGGGGCAAGACCGCTTTCTCTTTCTGACACATCCCGGCAGAAGTATGTCGAAGGATCTCCAGCTCCGCGCTCGGGTCGCACAGACCAGCTCGGCTAGGTTACCAGCGCGTCAGTGACGGGTATTCCTGCTCGCATCCGTGATCCCGTCCTACTGATGGCGCGCAAGTTTCCTGCAGTCACTGCATTGTTCGTATGAGCACTCCACACCGCTCCAAGTCCTCAGGTGACTGTGGAAAGCGGGACCGCTCCCCTTCCCGTAAGTACTAACGCTCCTCCTGCTGCCCTAAGGAGTCGCCAGGCACACGGGCGCGAAGCCACGCCTTGGGTCAAACGCTTCCTGTCCAAAGGCCTCTTTTAAGAGGGGCGCCACGACCCCCTTCTCTCGATTACACTGCCTCGCACCGACAACACGAGAGCGTTCTCAACCCCCTCATGTTAGACTTCCTGCGCAAAGGCGTAGTCGCGGCAGGGCCCAAACAACCAGCTTTCGCATTTCGTATCTCTGCGGTCCCCAAGGCTTTGAGAGGGGATCACCTGTTGATCAACCTCTCAGAACTCAACAAATACATCCCGATAACCGCGTTTTGAGGGTTCAACCTGCAAAGAATACAAGCGGTGCTGAAGTTTCCTCTCTGGTTTACCAAGTGGGACACCAAGGACGCTTTCCCACACGTCCCAACTCATCCCAGGTTCCAAAAGTTCCTGGTCCTCAAACTACGAAGCCAGCGGTACCTTTTCTAGGCCCTCCCATCCCTCCTCAAACTGGGACCAAAAGTCTTTCCAACGATCGTGAAGCTACCCCTTCTCTTGCTCCACCAGCAAGGTGCGGCCGGCACATCACTGGCGGCGCACCACCCAGACGGCCTGCGACTTTCTCCTCAAGCTCGATTGCCACGTTCACCTGGAGAAGTCTATTCGGGAACCCACCCAGCAGTTTGACTTCCGGGGGGAAACAATCAATGGAGAGGCCGGGTATATCGCCCCGACCTCACAGCACATCGACCGCCGCAGAGACATGGCCACGGAGATACGGCAGCATCAGAGCTCCCTCGGCCTTATGTATTAACGAAAACCTTTACCTACGCCATGCTCATCACTTCCTCAACAGAGTGGTGCTCTCAGCACGATCCCTGCGCCTATTCAGCAAGACCAGCCATCTCAACAATCCCTACCGCCGCGCGGTACAACACTGGAGCAGCGATGCTTTCCTTTACTCCCACGTCCCGTTCGTAATTCCTCCACCGAAGCACCTCTTGTGGACGGACGCACCGGGCGACGCGCGGAGGCTGTATGCTGCAGCGACCAGCATTCTCACGACCGATGGTCGCCATTGAGAGGTATTCTACAAGCTACTTCGAAGGAATCGCCGGCCATCGTACAGGCGCTGCGGCACGAGCTCATTGGCACCACACTACAATCCGATTGTTGTCAGACAACAGGGATCGTTTAACCATGGTAAACCACTTGGGCTTCAGCAAGGCCTCGGCGCGGCAGAAGTTCGGAGCACAGCTCCTAAGATCCTCCAGGGCCGTCACCTCTTGCTCCTCGCGACCTACCTTCCAAAATCGCAGAACGTCCCTGCCGATCAGCTCTTATGCCTCCTACCAGTCGAAAAAGAGTGGACGCGGTCGCCTCAAGCCCTCGCCCTCCTTTCTGCCCTGAGCGGGACTAGGAAACCACAACTACCCACTTTTTGCAGCTTTGTTTCATCACCCACGAGCATCTTTCGTGGTTTCCCTCCATTGCGACTGGGCTCAGTGAAGGAAAATATATCTGTTCCTTCCATACAACCTGATCCATCGGTGCCCCACAAGCTCGAGACGTACCGCTACTGCGGCGTCTTCTTGGTGCCCGACCACCCCAACGCACTGTGGGGGCCCAAGGTCGTCGCGTCCTTCAGCAACCTTTCGCCCGCCCTCGACGTGTCCCAAGCGCGTCGAAGGCAGAGAGGTGCCTCTAACATCACGACCCTTCTCAAAACGATGCTCACCATCAAATACAACAGATCGCTTGTAGACACCCTGGTCAACACGCACAGGCAGTCCACACAACGCCAGTACCAAAAAGCTGCTGGACTCGTTTCCAAGCGGGGCTACGCGCCACGAAGGGGCAGTTAATCAACCAGTCCACCTCCTTCCCGTTCCTGCACTATGCCGGCAAGTAGAAGCAACTCATTCCTCGTACAGTTTTGGATTACAGGAAGGTGCTTCATTTGCCTCTCTTTCATGGGTTTGGCGTCACGACCCGCGAGGCGATCTTCAAGGAACTTGCAAAGGCCCAGTTTCGCGAGAACCCACCTCAAAGACGTTTTGTGCCGCAAGGTAAGCTGGAGCCGGTTCTCGACATGCGTCCCTTCCCTCGCTTCACTGCTCTGACAACGTCAGTATTGGTGCTCGTTCAGAAGACTCTGTTGCTCTTCGCTCTCGCAGCAGGAAACAGGGTCTCTGAGATCGCATCAACGGCACGCATGGGACTACATTTCTCCAAAAACCCTCCATGCGCGCTCGTTCTGACCGCTGACAAATTCCAGAACTAAAACAAGACCCTCACCTACACGCCACGGCTCATCTCTATCGCCTCCCGGCTGCCGGATGGCCGGGCACACGACTTGGGCCCTATGACCATACTCAACGCCTACGTAGCACGATGTCCATCGAACAATGACTTGTTGCTCATCGATCCTACTTTAGGCAAACCACTCAAGACATCATCGGTGGGGCATTTCATCTGCTCGTTTATCAATGAAGCCACGCCGCATGCCTTCACTATAAATCACGACGCCAGAAAATCTGCCTCATCTCTCGCTTGGACTCGTGGGTGCCCTCTCCAAGACTTCATATCCAAGGAGTTCTGAAAGTCGCCCCACGTGTTCGGGCACAAGTATTTAGTTGCAGTGGGGAACCCTAACCAACCTTGCGTCTCACTGACAACCAGGTGGATAGTCCCTCTCGCGCCATGGGCTTGTGACATTACGCTAGCTAATGCCAGAGACCTAGGTACATATTATAGGGTACGTGTATAGATTATCTTACCATATCGTTGTGAAGTTCTCAACGTTACGGATTTAGGATAAGGATTACGTCGGTTTCCTCGGTATATATCTACTTTATCCGACTCACTTTACGGCAAGGTTACCAAATTAGCTATGGTACACATGGGAGATACTTCAATATTGAGGATTCTACTGCCACCACCTGGCTGTTCATTCACACTCATACCAGAAGACAGTTTATATTGATGTACATAATTAATATTTAGATGCTCATACTCTAGGCCCGCATATGGTTTGGCCGCTATGAGCAAATATATTGGCTGTCGTAGGCACCAAACATTACTTGTCTTGGCCTATGATTGCAGTCATTACCACTATTCAAACAAACGTGTTATCATTCCCTTACACGGCAAGCGCTTCTTTAAGAACACCCAGTTTAAAATGCAGCCGATCCATCAAACTTCTGTGCTCTTCTGACATCGGCCAGCTTGTGCTACATGAAGGTATTTTCTATGCTAAACCAAATGACTCCTATGAAGTGGAAGAAAATATAACTCATGTTATCTCGATTTTCTCGATAGAGAGATATTTCTGTAACGTAGTAAGAGCCATATGAGGCCTCCTCCTCTCCCTGATAGGTTAACAATACACTCCTTACGGGAAGCAGCTTTGCTAGCCCTCATGAATGATGGAGCTCGGCGGATCTCGCTTATATAGGTAGGGAGGGGGTTGTCGATTTCGGCCGGCCGCGACAGCTGCAGCCGGGAGACGCCGCTGTACCTAGAAGACATTCAGACCCCCAAGCGCAGGAGACGCGCCACACTGTACCTAGCAGACATTTGGCCAGATTTTCACCTAAAAACTCGGGACAGTCGAGGAACTAAAAAGTAAGGTTAAAAGACACAAAGGGCTTAATCGGTCGGAAACCACGTTCAACAAATGTTATCGAGATTCTCTCGTAAATAAGTCTCTGTAATGTTTTCACTTCAAGATTCAATCGAATAAAAAGCAGAATAGCAATGCTAAACCATATGGCTCTTACTTACTACTTTACAGAGAAATAGCTTTTTTTCGAGAGAATCGAGATAACAAAAGTTATATTTTACATGCCTATAGCCGACAATTCAAAATTTACCCCAATCTGAATCGCATCAACATCTGAGGTAGTTCTGGGACCATGGATGGTTCAGGGTACAAGCAGTCATTAAAACTTACTGCACCATTATGTGGTTCTGCTGAACAAACAAAATCCACACGCAACAGTGCTGTCGGCGATTCCTTTCTAACAACGCGATGAGGTAGATAATGACACACTTCTGGTGGCTTCGTGTCACTTACTCTTTCAATAAAGTCTCTGCAATTACTCTAGCGTTACACTGTTATATTGATTTAACAGTTCAGGTTCCGATATCAGACGCTTAAGATTGCTCATCAACCTCCCTTAGGCCAAACGGTTATTTATTGGCACTTACTTGCCCTCTGAGAATCTGATGCTGGTGTTGAACTGCTTGTGAGCTGCTTTATCATCTGAGTGTGCCTTTTCAGGTGATATACCAATTGTGTTCAATCGCCACAATAATTCAACATCCGTTGTGCCCCTTTGTTCGACACTGCAACTTTGCTGTCTTGAATTTCCTTTATGGGATCTGATGGTAGATCTTCAAACTTTGAGGATATTATTGTAACTCCTTCATCCTGTTTCTTCGGGAAATCAAAGACAGTGATCTGCAGTGATCTGCTCCAATGAGCATATCAACCGGGTAGTGCACTGTATTTTCAAACTTGTCAGCCAAGTTACGTCCCTTGGCTTTTAGACGAATGGCCAGCTCACTGGTTCCCCTCATGTTGAGTCTTTCCGCTAAAAGCTTTGCGCAGAGGCAGTATCGTAACCAATGACGGACAACTAACTGAGTTTGAAATAAACATAGCATACTGTTTTTTGCGTCTAAGCTCCAAAGTTTTCAGGGTTTAGAAGCGCATTTTTTGCTGTAGCAAATTAAGAGCCGGTCACCGCTCTAAGCCGGATATAGCTCAGAGACCGAATATCGTCTCGTAAAGGTTAAAGTTTTCAACTTGGAGAAAGCAATTGCAATAAGGTTCTTCAGAGAGATACCCCCTGGGGGTATCCCAGTTTTACCTGCCTTTTCCGTGGCGTCCTCGTTAAAAACCAAAATTTAATTTGTCCCTTTGTGTAAATAAGTTTTGAGTTGGAAGAAATCCCCTCCCATTCTCACAAAAGATAAGTTTGTGGTTACATCACCCCTTGGTGCACAATGAGGTGGGCCCCCCCACTGACACCAAGTTTTCCAATTAGAATCGAAACCAATTGAAATGAAAAAAAAAAAAAAAAAATAAGCTTCAAGTCTAGTTGTAAGATTATATTTAAGTTACTTTTAAGAACGTATATAAATATACTTGTATACAATTAAATTTATATGTAAATAAGGCCCCACCTTCAGTCACCCAGAACCCCAAGTAGAAGCCGGGGATCAAATGATGGGCAAGACCAGGCCCTATCGGAGAAGGGCTGACTGCCCCTCTTGAGTATCGCACTGAAACTTATTAGCACGAAAGAACGTCGGACCCCTCAGAAGTTTCTCATCGACAGGACACCTGACCCAGGTCGTGGTCGATGACACCAATGAACGCTTCTCGACGCTCGACACAAATATGATCGGAATGAAGAATACCAAGGCATGATAAGCAAAATGATGGGCCTTCCCGAGCTGGAGACTGAGGACTGCTCAGCGCCCTCCAGTGAAATCAGTGAGCGCCTCACTAAATTCGAAAATCTTTTTGCAATTATAAATACCCGACTCGAGAAGCTGATGAGGAGGATAGAAGCCAGGGAACCCGTGACCTTTTCATGTGCTTCTGCCTCTAGCTTCTCTGATAACATTGCTCTTCTCCCAGCCGGAACTAATCTTGCCCGAACACCCAGAAATGCAAAGAGGAGACAATACAATCGATTTGATGATCACAACCTATTCAACAACGGCCCCAAATTCCCCGAACACTTGCAAATAACATTCGATGTCATTGACAGACCGGATATTTGCCCATATACACTGCAAGAAGAACTGGGCTCCATGACTGGCCGTCCATTTCTCAACATCACCGCCAGCGGCGACGATTGCTTCACCATTAAAGTAGACACAAAACTTCAAAGTGTCACTATACTCTCCAAAAGCAGAATATGTAAGAAGTCTTGCAAAATCATACCCCACCCCATTTTTCCATGAGCTCAGGCCTGATTTACATAGAGGGTCTCCCGAGTGATGAAGCCGACGAGTTCATCACCGGACCCGTCCAATACGAGGAATGTGTGGATGAAGCGACAATCGCACCAAAAATTAAACCAAAAAGAACCACCACCACGGCCCTTTTGCTTAAATTCAATTGCCCCACCCCACCTAACTACATAGACATACCTTTTTCTGACGCCAAAACCACGGTTCCACCCTTCGAAAGACGTCCGATGCGATGCTATAAATGCCAGAAATACGGACACACGAGCAGAGAATGCCACAGTTAGCAAAGATGCTCACACTGCTCCCAAGACGACCACGACAAACGGGACGATCCCGTGTCGTGCCCATCCGAAGAATCTCACTGCTTTTAATGCAAAGTAAACGGCCACCCTGCGGGACACGATGACTGCCTATAGGACGAGACTGAGAGGGGGATACTGCAATACCAAATGGAGCACAAAGTCTGGCGACGAGAGGCTGCGGCCGCGATTCGCTGCCCCTAGGATGACCCTCCCACCCAAGAGAAAAGATCAGCATCATTCCCTAACCACTTCCTCATAACGCTTGTAGATAGCTGCGCAAACAAAATTGCTCCCTCAACCAACCCGATCATCATGATAAACTCGCTCTCCAAACAACTGGGAGGTAGACCGAAAACATAAGCCGACAAGGAAAGAAGTATCTGACCAATGTCGTAAATATAAAGCAAAGTAACGCTGTGCAAAAAAAAAAACGTAATAGACAAACACAAAGTAACTGTCGAAACACATCCGTTCTTCAACGCTACAAGACAAATTATATACACCTTCAACTACCTTCCCACAACAGACCTAAGAGCTTTTGCAGCAGGGTTAGCAAAGGATTACGGAGTCACCAACGTTTCTCTATGGCAGAATGGATCAAACCATGGAACACCCACACAACCGCATATCAAATCACCTTCCTTGGACGCGACACATCGGAATTCATAGCAATCCCGGGCGAACAAGGAAAAACAAGATCTTACACAGTGGCGACATGGCTTGCTATTTGCAAAAAATGCCCCTTGTATAAGGCCACGTTATCAAATACTGCCAGTCATACAAATCCCAACGTTGTAAGAGGTGCGCCGGTGAACATGACCGAAAGGACTGTACAGTCAGCCAACCTAAATGTTACCACTGCTCATGCCTCCGTGAGGCAGGCGACCGCGACTGCCAAAAGCACATGGACCAAAAAGCAATGACAACTATACAAAACGACCGCAGAGTCACAAGCAAACAAGCCATCCAAATCGTCTACGACGAAAACCCAAACTGACGTAATTTAAATTACGTCAAAGGAGTTGAATCTACAACTAAGCCTACCCCCCTCAGACGACACTCATGTACCGTCAACACAACCTATTACCGTAACCTTGACACCCCTCTCCAGTACTAACATTACCACAACCAGCCCAGCGACCGCCCTTGTATTAGAGGCGGGCGTCCCAAGCAATGAATCCACCAGTGCCCAGGAGAGCACTGCGATGGATACTGCCTCAGTCGACCACGAAGAGAGGTCCACTAATATGAAAATCAAAAGGGATTGAGACGAAGATTCCTCCGACGACGACCGCGGGGTACACGACGCCCTCTCGCCACGAAGCAAATAGATTGGCAATAGCCCACGAACCACGCCACGCCTCGATCAGAGCGTTGAACGACTTCTGACCGTCTTAACTGCGACCGCACCCAGTGAAAACCAAAGTGAGGTATTCAACCCTCAGCTAACATGCCCAACACCAGTGTGGGGATTATTTCCCTTCCCACATTTAACATACACTTTTATCCATTATAATACACATTTTGATAATTGACACTAGTTTAAATCTTTGTTTTTCAACATTTAACATATTTTTTACACTTCGCCTATATATTCTGAACTTACCTATTTTTGGCGGGTATTTTTCTATCTTCATTTTTTCGCATGGCCACTTGGATGTGGGCTCTCTCTCTTGAATACACCGTATCAGTCATTAAAGTGCTACTTATCTATCGAAGACTACATCTGCGTCACTATCTAGCAGGGTTAGTAAAACTCTCTAAAACTACAGTAAGACCTACATTACAACTAGTCGCAGTTTTGTCTTATGAATGGGGTATCCTTCTTGGGCGCATCGCCCGCGGCACACCAGCACTCTAGCATCGACACAAACACACTGAGGCTTCAGCCTCCTTCCCGAAAGGGGATCATCTTACACGGTTGCCGGTTTCCACATATACACACGGACAGTCGCACCCAAAGGTTTACTCTCATTCAA
>SDVV010007541.1:0-17723 GCA_016164225.1 Gammarus roeselii
ATGGCACACAATATTCCAAAGAATGGTAAAACTACAGAGACAAGTGGTTAAATTTGATATGAATAAAGCTTAAATCAATGAAGAAGTACATGACATACGTGTGAAAAAAGGGAAAAAATATAAACCTTGGTTAGATTAGGTTAGGACGAGTTAGGTTTACGGCTATCATCACAAACCCGTAGTGAAAAAATGCTACAATGGATCTGGTGAATGCTCGAATAAGTCAGATTTACTGAATTGGGACGAAATCTCATAACAAAGCCTGAATTAATCAATAACTTCTACGTGTACACCTGCCAACGTATCACAAACATGTATAGAAGTAAGATATGCGGGAATAAGCATCTAGTCAGGACATACGAGTTGATAACATAATTGAGATGTACATTACCTTTTTGAATAAATTTTATCACTAACTCTACACAAAATCTGATAGATTAGCTCTCCAAGACGACATGGAACCGGACGCAAATCCAGTGTCGAGAGGTAAAACATGTCAATATTTTGGATCATCACATACAATTAAGCGTATTTTATACCCAACATTCCATGAAATTAGGTGAATTTATATCAAATATAGATATTATCCTATGATAACCAATCAAAAACATACAACAATAACTATAAAATAGCTAAATAAGATTTTCTACTCTACCCTAAGCAACATTGATTAACTATTATATACGGTGTATCCTACCCCCACCCAGATGATAAATCATACTCCAATATCCCCACGTGATCTGGTTCATGACTAAGATATTTTACTAATAGCATAATAGCCATACCGAAAATATCTGACATTTAACACTGAGTTCATGCGAATAATGTTATTTTTACTACGATACATATTCAAATCTATAACAATTTTCGATACCTAACTTATGCTATGCATCTAGCAGGACAAAATCAATGCAACGAACAACAAACTGTGCAATGCTTTACTAGGTCACTTCTCGGCAATCTACCACTGATATATAAAATATATAGAGGTAACACCCAGTCATGGTACAATACCTCAGATATACATACCATGCATCTGTTTAACCCATCGTCTCTGAACAACGTCGAGCAAGGTCACATCTTGGACATAACCAAAATCTAGACACCGGCAGAGTGGTCAAGAATTGGGCTGACATGAGGCTCAATGAGTGTGGCCATAAAAAGTTAGGCTTCTGTTCACTAATGACTTAAGTAAACCGCTACAACAATGAGCAGATTGTCGCATAACCTCTCTATTAAACCCATGGAACTTAAGTTCGATGTCCACAAGGAGGATTTGTTAAAATTCACGTTGAACATGGATGAACACTAATCGACCTCCAAAGAGTGTAAACCACCTCTACACCAGGACCCCCTACATCTAGTAAATCGTCATCTAAAACGCTTAACTATACATTTGCTCGGATCCATGACAATATTCCACAAAGATGCAGTAGGGACCTACACCTCTTATACATATATTCCTATTATTATCGTGGGAAAAAAACATACAACAACAACAATAACTAGAAAAAAAGCCAAATAAGATTCTCTACTCTGCTATAATTCACATCAAAAATGTAATACATTATGGTATCTATTATAGTAAATCGGTCGACTTACACAAATAAGTATAAACACAACGGGCTTTTGCCTATGGGGCTCTCTAGCTCCTCCTAATTATTGAAGAATAATCCAACAATAAACATACAATAAAGTAACAACAAGACCGAGTTTGTAACAAAATGGGATCTTCTATAACAGGATCTAAGAAGATATATAAAAACGAATAAATAAACAACATGTAACTAAATTATACCTGAAATAATGTTCTACATTGTAGATACAAACGTAATATATCCTAATATTCATAAAATTTTATGAAATACCCAATACATTGCATCGAAGATGAAAAAATCAACAGAGAACATACAAAATTGAACGAAAATATACTAAAACTCTCAAGTTATAAGAAAGCAAGAAGATAAATTTTCTACCATACCCGAAACATACATTAAAAACCGTGATGAACTAGAAAAAAGTAGCATGTAACCAAACAAACAAATAATGTGAATAAGATACCCAAACATGCGAGCAACATAACTAAAACCTATAGTAAATGATGTGGAATACTTCTCGCAAATACGGTACAGTACATACAACATTTGATGAAATTAGCCTCAACTCAGTTAAAAACAGGGTTAAATTTACATCTCTTTTAGTATGATACTTATTCAGCGAATGGATCAGCTTCACGGCATGTTATGTTAGAAGAACTAATCATCCTAACCTAACCTAACCTATTGTATTAAAAAAAATTATGCATCTTCGATCGACTTTAGATGCTTACATATGATTTTCAGTGTTTTAGGATTAATGCATAACAAACATCTCCACATGACTCTGCATTTTGATCAATCCTTTGCAGTTTGATACACACATCCAATTTTGATCTAGTAAATCATCAAAAACCTAACGTAACCTAACTTATGTACGGTATTCAGTCATTGATATATGCATTGCATAACCAATATCTCCACTTGACTCTACATTTCGATCTATCATTGCAGTTTTTTGTTGTACCAAATTTCATCTGTTTACATAAATAGTTTCAGCAATGCATATATACATATAAAATCCCCTAATGATGCAACAATCTACCAATTATGCCTGAAATAATGTGGAAGATGCAAACCTAAAATATCCTAAAATCCTATAACTGTATGAGATAACTATTCAAAATTCCAACAAATAATAAAATCAACATAAATCAACCGAACATTACTATGGATACATAACACAAAACAATGGGGTAAATAGAATATCGTAACGAAACTGCTGTATCAACCCAAAATACAGATATCTACCTGCCAATTACCAGACTAATAAACCATACTAATCCTATAGATATTATATACATATGAAATAAAAAGATGGAAAACAACAAACATTACCTAAATTCAATATCAAGCTGGTACCAAGCATCTCACCGCTAAAAATGAGTCAACTATACGCTCTGGTGATTCTCCTCTAGGAATGTTTCTGTCACCAAATATATTATTATAGCTCTCTCTATGTCTGATAACAAAGAAAACGATAGAAGGAGTTAATGCATGAGAAATAAAAAAACGGAGAGCTAAGGGTACTGATGAAAACAAACTAATTGAATCTATGCCACGTGTGAATTGATCAATATCGAACGACGTTGAAATGTTACCAAGGTTGAAAAAATTTAATCATGAAGCTGTCCGGAAAGTGGGGCTTTTTAATCTATAATACTAAACATAAATTATTATCAATAAACAATATATTATATATGTATGTTGGTCAATATCCTAAACATTCAGAGAACCCAGCATTGAAAATGCATACATGCAACATGACATCCAACGAAGGTGCAATACAATATACCCAAGCATTGAAATGCTAATACCACTATGTATTTTAAAATATATTACCAACTAACACTCGAATATTCCGAAAGCTATCCGTCTGTCCGCTTGCTGAAACCAGTTCCCTCGCGCTGCCTGCCTTCGCGCCTCCCCGCTACCCGTTTGCGCGGCTGACTCCCGCCAACATGGTGTTCAAAATGCCCTGTAGACTTTTTTGTGTTAGTCATCAGGGTATATTATGCACTTTTTATACTTCTTTCAAAGATAGTGAGGCACTGTACACAACTGTAGTTAGCAGGAGGCAGCCACGCTGTGACAATGCAACACACGTTGGACCACAATCTCATCACCTTCGACCCAATACACGTAACCCATTCGACGTATTACAGGATGAAATACACTCTCAGAATACAGAGGAAACTATTGTGGTTGGTGATTACAATGTCACCTTCTTCAAATCATATTAGCGAAAAGGTCGAAGGCATATTCGCTAAGGAAAGGATACATTCATTTAGGCGAATTATAATACAGGTCGGAGCTAAAGACTTGTCGCAGACGGAATCGACATGGAAAAGGTATGAAGCCATCATCAAATCTTCACACGCGAACCTCCATGTCACTGGCATCCAGCCCCATTCAAACCAAAGTAGATACAAAATAAGCAAGATGATTTTACTTAACACCGCCTAGCAAACTTCTGCAAGGCCCGGAAAACCTTTCCCGGATCATTGGGATACGATGATCGACCCAAAGTACTATAACTTTAATAGAATCACCAACAAGGCTCGCATTAACACGTATGAACTTGATACCATCGAAAACATCCCTAAAAACATCGGCGCTGGATTTGAAAACGGGAATAAGTCAAAAAACGTAAACGATATCATACCAACAACTTCGCTAGCAGTGTCCGACGAAACGACACAGCGACCTCCGTCCGTTCCAACACGAGATACACAACAAATACATATGCCCATCAAAACAGGACCACAGGTCCTAGCAAAAAAGTTACTGTCATCAATCCAGTCCGAGTTAGAGGCAGTAGTCGCAGCTCCCCCAGTACAACCCGTGTAAACGAAAACGAAAGTCTTGGCTCCGACACAAGACCTCAGAGTAGAAGCAAAATAAGTCAAGCAAATCAATTCAATGTGACTAACGGTACGGTCAAAAGTTACTACTTGAATGCTAGAAGTCTCAGAGACAAAATCGAAGAATTAGGTATCCTTGCATTGAATAAAAGTATCGACATAATAGCAATCACAGAATCGTGGACGAAATTGAGCGCGAGGCATTATTTAGGCGAATTTACTCTTCCCCGTTTACTCACTATTTCACGAAGATAGACAAAGCCGAGAGGACGGAGGAGTGCTTTTTCTCTAGAAAAACACTCTGCAAATATTAAAAGTCAACATTTCAAACAACAGGCACGACATAGTATCAATCAAAGTAGTCGGTAAACAAATAAGATGTCAAATCACTCTCGTCTATCGCCCCCTAGAAGCAAGGTTGCAGATGATATCGATCTTTACAACACCCTCGTTGATTTTGACACAACGCAACACAGTATTATGCTTGGCGACTTCAATATCGCCGACATTGATTGGGAATCAGACGAATGCACTGCCACCGGCCAACGTCTGATTGATTTTGCCGTCGATAAGTTCATGACCCAAATGATGAAGATACCGACATGAGGTAGCAACATTCTTGATCTCCTATTTACTGCAAGCGACTCTCATGTCATGAACGTCGAAGTAGGTGAACCACTCGGAACTAGTGACCACAACTGTAACCGTTTTTTGATAGAGCTCGAGTTGAAAACATCAACAAACTGCGAAGAAGTCCATAACTTCAGATTAGCTAATTTTGATTGCTTGAGAGTCAATGGCGTCAGCAAATATAACCCTCGGACAAGATGCCAATCAATCGCTTGACTATTAAAAATATCGAACATGAGGATATCCCGCGCAAAAACAGGCGAACAACAGCCTATCAGCCCAAGTACTGGAAAGGAGAATTGCAGCGCTTGCATTCACGGAAGAAAGCAAAACATTCGATAAAGCAGAGACATCCACTTGACGACGTAGCAAAAAATGTATACAAAATTAGCAGACGAAATCTAAAGAGGGTCCTGAAACGTAACAGGAAAGATTATGAAAATAAAATTGCTGCCAATGCCAAAACTAATCCGAAACAATTTTTTAGTAATATTTTGAGCAAAAAAATCTAAATCTGTAATAGGTCATCTCGAGAACGATGTTGGTGAGCTAGAAACGGACGACACCAAAATGAGTGTTCTACTTAATGAATACTGTTGTTATGAATTTACGTTAGAGAATCAAGATATCCCTAATCCTGAGGATATCATAGCGGCAAAATGAATTGAAGCCCTCACCACAGTGAACTTTTTCCCCGCCGAAGTTATTAAATATATAGATAAATTGAAAGTCATCAAATCTCAAGGTCCAGACCCAATTCATACCAGAATTATAAAGAGACTAGAAACGAAATCCCTGAACATTCATCAAACATTTTCACCCAATCTCTCACAAATGGCGCCTGCCCCTCTGAATAGAAAGAGGCCAATGTAACCCCAATTTTTAAAAAAGGGGACAAAAAGGCAACTTCCGTCCAATTATTCTCATCTCTGTCATTGGCAAGTTGAAGGCAAGTTTGACAACGGATAAAATTGCAGAATTCTTAGAATCCAACAAATTGATTGACGACTCCCAGCATGGCTTTAGACACAACCGTTCCTGTCTTACAAATCTGTTACTCTTTTTCAGAAATATAATCAAAATCCACGAACAAAATCTCTAATCGATATCATTTACATGACTTTCAAAAGGTCTTGGATGAAGTCCCCCACAAGCGTCTAATTAGTAAATTGGACAGCATCAGTATTCGAGGCGAGCTTAACAGCTGGATAAAATGCTGGCTTACGAACAGACGGCAGTGAGTTGTACTGAACGGATCTTTCTCCCCCTGGGGTAACGTTACAAGCGGCGTGCCTCAAGGATCCGTGTTAGAGCCAGTTCTCTTCATAATATTCATTAATGATCTCGATAGCAACGTACTCTCGAACATTATCAAGTTTGCAGACGATACTAAGATCGGAGGAAAAGTGCAAACTGAACTAGAGTGTCAGCAGATCCAAATAGACTTGAAAAAATTTTTTGATTGGTCAGAAAAGTGACAAATGAAATTTAATGCCACGAATGCAAAGTTATGCACATAGGTCTTCATAACCCCAAACACGAATATTCAATGTCAGGAAAAAAAACTCATTCCCGTCACCGAAGAGAGAGATTTAGGTGTCATCATTAGTAACGACTTGAAAAGCAGCGAGCAATGTAACGATGCTGCCTTGAAATGCAACAAAATGCTAGGTATGATATCCCGCAGTATCTCGTGCAAAAACCAACACAGTATGCTGAAGTTATTCGATGCATTTGTTAGACCGCATCTCGAGTACGCCGTTCAATTCTGGTCTCCATTTCTCAGAAAAGACGTCGTTAAACTTGAGAAGGTTCGACATAGAGCTACCAAACTCATCCCCTCGATGCGGAATAAATCGTACGAAGACAGGCTTCGTGAACTCAATCTTTATTAGCTAGAAAAACACAACCAATATATGACCGGTCCAATATATGAGCCAGTCGATGTCTGACACAGATAGACTCATTGAATGACACCCTTGAACGCATATTTTTTTTGTTCTTTGTGATAGCTGTCCATGTTTGGAACGAGTAATATTTTTTTTGCATTTGAATTGTCAAGTTAATGCAATCAATCGTTGTAAACATTTTAGATTTGAGCAGAATATCAATAATGACTAATTAAATTCGCGTTTGCAACGGGATTTATGTTGGTCTCGTGGTATAGCAATGTCTGGACAGAAGCAGGTTTCAACACTGACGATATATTTACTAGACTAAATATATCGTAGATATATCGTCACTGACGATATATCTACTAGACTAAAATTGCCCGTTTATTGTATTCAATTTTGTCTCGGTTACTTGAATACATTTTTTTATGATGTAACAAAAGTTAAAGAAAAACACTTACCAAGAAAACAAATCGTAAATTCCTCTGGACCATATGCACGAGAGTGACACAAAACTCATCCGAAAAATACTGCTCTCCAAGATGCTCTCCGCTGTTGCGGGAACTTGAACGCACTAATTTATTACATTGAACAGTAAACCTTATGTGTAAGCAAATGCCGTACTCGATAAAACGATACCCTGCAAGAAATGAGTATTATTGGTTAACGGGCTACTTTGTATAACAACAAAATACTACGAGGCATCTCGTGAATACATGATTATATTATAAGCATAAAAAGTAGTGTTTATTCTTATTTTTAAATATGAAGATCCAATGTTCCATCTTATTAGGGTTGAATTTGCTGTTAACAATCATGTATCTGTCTATGGCATGCATGGGGATCTGCACGAATGTTGATTCCGGTGCCTTTTTCATTGTGAATGCTTCAACGTTGTTTGCACTTACGTGCTTTTCTTCGTGTCCGTACACTTATCACCCTAGTCATGATACCTCAAGGATAGGCTGTTTGGAGCGAACAGGTGGGACTCAGCAGGAGTGCCAAGTATGAATGACCCACGAGTCAAGATAATGATCGTGTGATGAATAGAGGTCCCACAGGGAGGAGCTTGCTGTATATTTGTATTGTGAGGGTTACCATATTGTGATCCAAGGCAGTGTATTTTCAAGCTGACGTAATACTAGCAGACGGTACGGAAGCGATACGCGGGTGGAACTCCCCCTGTATATAGATGTATGTGCTTTACTCGATCGTTTACTGTTATTCATTATAAATTTCTTTTCATGTAAGAATATTCCGATAAAAACATTTTTTGACAGAGGTTTGTGAGGATAGAACCCCTAGGCTAAAACTCACTACGCATCTCGATTTTTTAGTCAGTGGAGCTTGATCAGAGCTTACTAGAGCTCCACGGCGGTTGATTGATGGCTAGAATTTGTGGTATGTATCTTATACGAATGAATAACTTTATATGTATTGAATATATTTAGAGATAGCACAGTATAATTTCCATCGCTCGAAACTAATCCTGTTAAATAATGGCCAAATTTCACTTTGCAAGTTTTGAGGGGAGGGTCTTGATAAATAGTTTGGGTTATTTTCACATTGACGCATGATGCATGTTGATTTTTTTGTATAGGTTCTCTAATTGTGATCAAATTTATTTTGTACAGGCCTATGAATTTCATTGAATTATCAGCTTATTACGTATAAGTTCACTTAATTTGTTGGATGTATGGAACACTATGGTTTATATCCCGTCTAGATACTGGATCATGTTCTGTTTTAGACCTTCTTGGACCACTTGTCTATAGGATTTGCGGTCGTGGGTATGCTAGGATGTATCATATATCATATGTATTCAATGCCGGTTAGGACAGAATAACGAATTGCATAGATATTTTATTATTGTTGTACGATTTTGAACGGTTGCCAGAGAGGTATAAGTGTAATAGGAATAAATTCACCTAAATTGATATAGTGTTAAGTATAAATCATCATAATTAGATGCAGTGATACAAAATATGGGTTTGTTTTACACCTTGACATTCGATTTCATCCCATTATCGGTAGACTTGGAAAACAAATTCTCCCCGTAACCAACATCTCTCCGTTAGTGACCACCATCTCCCCGTCCCCAGCTGCAAACATGGGAGGGGAAACTTGTATGGTGCAATGTCCAGACTGCTTGAGTAGTGAATACACTGCACCGCTTGGAGCCAGCCACGAGGCAGAGCATGCGCATGCCAAGGCAACCATTCGGTCTGTACTAACATGGTGTAATCCGCCTCGCCGCTACCTGCGGCTATTTTCAGTACGGGGCTATCCTCATCACCCACGCATCTTTAAAGGTCCTGTTGTATCGATGCGTGGCACTGTAGCGCCTAGGGCGTAAGGTATACAATGACGGATATTCCAGTTTATCGTATTTATTGGATCCAATGTAGAATAATATGTGGATTTCATTGTTCCTCTACGATTTTGAACGATTATCATAGAATTATTACCTAAATATGTATTCATTACACTAAATGACTTCTTGTGATGGAAATATTGTAACGAAATACTTCTAGATATTGGATCTAGTCATCTTTAGAATCGAATTTGCATAGGTTTTGGAATTTTGAACCATTTATCTCATATAATCATGAGAGTTTAGGGGTAATTACGTTTGTAACTTACACAGACCACATTATTTCAGCCGTAATTGGTCAGGAACTGTATAATAGTGATGTTTCATGTATAGTTTTTCATTTCTAAACGATTAATGGCGTAGCACCTTTTAGTTATAGAAAATTTTGTTTTGTTACAAGCTGGTTTTTCTTAGCTGCTTACTGTATTTGCTTCAATTGCATATAGGATTGGTCTCATTATACATCATCCAGCAGATAACTGTTGCTACCTGATACATCTAATTAGATATACTGTATAATTTGCAATTATGATAAGGTTCTGTGTTTATGTTATCAAATATACCAATATGCTATAGCGTAGTGATTGTCAATTGAATTTCTGTATGTGCGTGTGTGTGCTACCATTTTTATATAGCTACCTGATTCGGAACAACTCAGAGTTCGAATTTTAACCAAACAATGCAGTGATGTACGCACTAATGTACGCATATAATGCATGCTATAAGAATATCCCCTTTGATTTGTTCAACGCTGTACGTCGTTTGGACAAGAGGGTTACCATACACCGCCAGAAGAATTATCCTCTCTATACAGGTCTCAATTTGACACGTAACGGGGGCTGTTAACTGGCGTCAAACCATATTTATTTCGCTTGTATGGTATGAATCTCTCTACATGCCGCAACATTTTTTTCTCTTGAGCAGTACGACTACACTAATCCATTCTTGATTGAGTTAATATTGGAATTTTTTTTAGATGTATATTTCATCGATTGATTGAATATTATCCGTGATTCATAATATTTTGAATTTGACACAATTCTACATCAAAACCTAACCTAACCTAACCCTATGTATTGGTGAGTGAGCGGAGCTCTGACGATGCCCCGCCCGCCATTCCCACTAGGTCAATGACTGAGCGGAGCTCTGACGATGCCCCGCTCCCAACACCCCCCAGCAACCAATGAGATGGCAACCTTGAACGATGCCCCGCCCCGACACCCCCACTAGCCAATGAGAGCAGCCTCGGATGGTACTTGAGCTCCGAACACGGTACCGCATCACTGCCTTCTATGTCGTTGCTTGAAGTGCACCTGCGCTTGATCATTCCCCAAAGGTGCGACATTTAAAGTGAACTTTGATATTTTTAATTTAGTATCAGTGTTATGATACGTGGTATTGCAGATGATAATCGGTTGTGTTATGATTATTTAGAGTGTTATGATTTTGTCAGTAATGGTCAAGACTGCAGTGTTGGGGTGCCCACGAGGCCTTATCTCTTGGCCGCGAAGAGGCACTACCTCTCACAAGTGATACGCTGGCATACATGTTTCAACCTGTCATATTCGAGCATGTTTTGCGTAGCAGTTTATGCTGTTCTGTGTATTTTTTATACTGTGGATGTTCAACAGTGTTTACGTGTGTTATGTCGGTGTTACGAAGCCGTGTGTTATTTTATAAACTGTCCCGGCATTGATCGTTCGCGTCTTTTCCCTCCTCTTTAATTTTCAATAGTTTATTTTTGTGCAATGCTTTAAGCATTTTATCCAAGAACGTTTGAATGACGTCATTGACATCTTTGCTTATCCCAGTCGTATTGGATGATATTTTTTTGAGGAGATCATGAACGTGAATACGACTTTGGACATCGGGATAGCTAACAAATCCGTTCGATTCATAAATAAGTGCTGCGTTGGTTTTAAGATGGTGAAGCAAACCTGGGGACAATTTAGCCACAGGAGGCAATGAGGCCGTATATAGTGCTGCAACATCGCCATTGTTGATCTCCTTTTGTTTGATCGGTTCCGGTGTGGGTTCTGTAGTGATACTTGTGTAATATAGACCTTGGAGAAGATTAAATAATTTTAGGGCTATTTCAGGCGAAGCGTTCAAATCTAACATATCGTCCCCACGCTCGTTCAACCTTTGACTGCGATATCTACTGCTATGTTCTGCTATTTCTGGCCTTGTTGTTACAGATAAAGGTGTAGCGCTACCGCCAATATGATTTGTTATAAACTTATCCACCTTGGATTTTGGAACAAGGTAGTAAACCGAATCATGCATGAATTATTTTTGGCAAGAAACTCACTGCAGTGGGTAATTCCGAATTTAACAGAAACCCTCCACGTACGATTGATAATGTTTTCCTTTTGGTCCCGGCGGATTCACTCCCGGGCGATTTACTGCATATTTTTTTATTAAAGAGTTGAATTTAGATACCTGTGACTTGGGTAGCTTGTCACAAACCAGTTTTCCTCTCAGTATATTTGTAAATATTTCACAGGTGAGTTTAACTTCGTTATCAGTTGATAATTTGATGAGTTGACTACGTTCGGATTATTTTCGTTAATTTAATTTAATATAAAAATTCCATTTCCTTTTCAAAGTACGCTCATCACACATCACGACACGATGTTTCCTTCCTTTATCCACGTAGGTTCGCTGTCTGGATAATCTGTGTAAATCACGTAGATTTGCTTTCTACCTAGTCTAATTCGGCTCTTCAAGACCTTGATGGCATAAATATCAGGTCTGTCACACTAAACTAGTTCCTGCCTGTAGGCAAAATCTTTGATTGGTTCATCGGTATCGAGCGGTGTTATTTCATTGGTCGGAGGGTTATATTTTTGGATTAATACGTGAAATTCGAAACCCTTCTTCGTGAACTTCGTGAATATCTCCTGGATGTCTTGAGACTAGGATCTTTGCACTGTAAGAGTACGTACGCTCCCACATTTTGTTGTGTACGAGGCACTTTCATTCTTTTATGTCGTATTTTATACATTTCGGACAGCAGTGCCTCAATATCTCTTGGGTCGATCAACAAATAAACGTCAAAGGAGGCCCGGCCCATTATTGATGAATGTGGTGTCATATTGTACGTGTTCATAATTGTTTGCAAGCCATCTATATAGCGTTCCGTCTTTTAGCATGCATATATTTACTCAACTTCAGTTTTATAGTCCGTATTAGCCGTTCAGCATGTGATGCCTTAACGGCCTTGTTGTAGGTGTAATGAAAGGATAAGTTCTTGCTGGTCAAGTAAACTACAAAGCTTTTGTTCATAAACTCGCTTCCCTGATCTGAACAGATCCGAGTTGCTGACCATACTAAATCGTTGAATATATTATCAAATGCTGCAATCATATTGTAAAATGTAATAGCTTTCAAGGGTTGTACACACAGATATTTGCTGTATATATCAATGACGATAAATAAACATTTAATTCCGTCATTTTTATCTGCATAAACTTTCATATAGGCAACATCTGCACATAGAATCGATCCAGGACGCGCAGCTGTACACATGCGTCCGGTAAATTTCAAGGGAACTTGTATAAACCATGTAAAAGTCTCTGACCCTTGTAGAAATTTTCCAACATCGCTTCAGGTTGTAGACGGACAAATATTCGTAGAACTTTACGGAGGGCCTTCTCGCTAGTGTATGATCCAACAGCCTTTGGATCGTAGTAGACACTCGCCATTCTAGTTCAATACTAATCTAAAATCTTTCATATATTATATTTTATAGAGGCAACACTTGTTCAATTTCATGTCCTGCAATTTGTGCTCTAATCAGGAGTTTTGATTCACTTGGGTGTGTGGAATCAACCTAAATCTGCCCAAATGGTTTTTGTTCCACATGCATCTTGGATACGGAGATAATCGGTTCAATCTCGTTCTTTGCACGGAATGTTTTGCCGATGTAACGTAATTTATTTATATCGCACATACGAAGGATGAGAAAGGAAGTGATATTCAAAGAAATTGCAGGGTGGAATGGATTTGAGTGAAAGAGCGATTGGTTTATATATAGATCGCACTGATACCTGCATGGCGGCCCCGACAAGAAACATTTGCAATAATACGTAGAGACTCTGATTCTAAAATGAAATCGTCATACACTACAAGAAGTTTACATTTAGTTTACTTGGATAATGGATCGAATGCAAGTTAACCTGAATGAATTTTAATCTTTTCGCGTTTCCTTACAGGAAAGGGCTCTGACCCCGAAACGACCACCTCATCGAAGCTAACAATGTATTTAGTGATTATTTTTCCAACAAGGACACTCTTCCCCCTAGATGAGAACCCGCTCACAAACAATATTGCGGGTTTGTTAAAAATATTGATATCCTGATACCTAACAGTCTCCATCCTACCCATCAGGTGATACTCAACTAACTATTTTGCAATGAACCTTTAATTTATATATACTTTCTCTTCTGTGCAGATGCACCTACTCCATCGCGAATGTGCTGAAATCAAGGACCCGTTCGGTGTCACCAGGTAATTATCAGCGGGGGCTTTTCACATCTCTAAAGTTAAATAGATCATACCAGTATCTTTGACATCAAAAAATGTGGATTCCGTATGTTTCTTCCAGCAATCAATTTTATCTTCGCTATTTCATTACTATTTTTGTTCGAGAGATCGTGGTAACAACTCGATCGGGGGTAGGCCAGATCAACCCGGAACTTCAGAGATGATAAAGTATGTTTAACAAAAATGTCTACATATTTGTGGACTCTGTAATCAAACTATTCCATGATAAAGCAAAAACAGTGTATATTTTTTTCTAAATATTCTCGTTCGCGTGCAGACCGACGCAGTACCCTCCAGAAAATCACCCGTACCAGGGCTATTCGCTGCCAAGTCATCGCCCAAGCTATCACGGGGATCCTAGGTACGGTAACCCAAACTACCAGCGTCAGCCGCTGCCTGTACATCACTACCAGCAACGACCGCAGTCTCAAGCATGGCAACTTCGACAACCGTGGCAAAAACCATTGTGGCCGACACATGCATGGCACTAACCCCAACATACTACAAAAACTGGCTTTTACAAGTCGGACATGATGCATTACAAAGGTTAGTGTATATTAAATATTTTTGTAATGAATTTTTATTTAATAAATTATTACGTTTTTATCAATAGTGTTAACATTTTCCTTCACGAACATCTTCACCATAGTTTGAGAAGGCGTTATAGAATTATATGTCCGGTATATCAACCGTTAGGGACTAGTCTTCCGAGAGTCACTCAAGTGACTGAGATGTACTACGCTCAAGGCATCGTAACCTCTTGACTGATGAAGCTAACTATAAAGTCCGGACTAAGTACAATTCTTGACTTGTGCAGTTTGATTTATTGTTTAAGAACACATGCGAAATTTCTTCCGAGTTGCACTCCAGCTCCCCACTCGAGGAATCTTTTCTTATTAAAACAGTCACTCGTTCCTTCATCTACAAAATGTTCAAGATAACTTCAAATGTTGTTAGTGACGTTGACACAAAATTGCCATCTTTAATGAATGCAAACCTTTGGAGAGTCCGGTTATAGGTTTATACTTTTATCAACTCCATTTTTCGGGCTTGTTAGTCAATCTTGAGGAGGAGGATATTTACTCGACGAGAAGCTGATGATGTGTGTGTCCACCGCCTCAGCGATCCTATTTTTATATGACCCCACCGCTGAAGGCTGACATACAGGTTACAACACGTACATCGGTTTCGTTTTGTTTTGGTTTTGATTTGTTTTTTGTCGTCGTACATCTGGCAGTGTATGACCTCTTACCCAAGCTATCGTACACTGTTGCAAAAAATGACGAATGCCGCAGCTCAGACATTATTTGTGCTTATAATCTTGTTTGTGGAGGACAGTTGTTCAACTTTCTCTAACTATGTTAGTCTATTTTTTTAACGTTCCAAAGACATCTCCGTTATTTGTTAAGCTAATTCAAATCTAATCGTTTCATTTATGTAGGATGAACCGAAACGATATGGGATGGCGATTACACCATTGTGGGAGGATGCAGGGAGCGTCTTCGTCACATACCGAAATGAGGTCTGCCCGCCCCTCGCATGCCCTTGCGCAAGCCTCGCAATGTCCGCAAGCCCTAGCGCAAGCCCGCAACCCGGTGCTGCTGCTGCTGGTCCACCTTCGGAACAACTTGGTGTTCAGCTTACTGCTCCTGAACTACCCAGAGTTCAGTCTACTGATGGTTTGACTCCGTCTTCGGAACAACCCAATGTTCAGCTTACAGATGGATTGGCTCCGTCTACGGACCCATTCGTCGCTCAAGCTACTGATCCGTTGCGTGAGCTTATCTTATATCTTCCTACCTCTATAAGAATTTTGGAAAACTATTTTGTACTTCAAAAATTTATACCATGCACTGAACATGTCAACATATCTTCCTTGATTACATTAGAACGTGAGGAATTAGTGGAACATACTGAATCTATCATAGGCACACTCCAAAGACTTCAATGTATCGTGAATGTTAAAATGAACAAAATAATGGACACAAAAGCTTTCCAGCTATCAAAAACCACTTTGCTATCCAAACTGATTGAGGATGTCAGAGTAGATTCACAAAAAAATATAGAAAAAACAGGAGCGAAAAGGTAGGAGCTGGTCCATTATTACAGTAAATAGTGTTGAGCCTAAATTCTACAGGACAGGGGTTAATGGAACAGAACGACTTGGCGACTATGTTCCTTGGCCGAAGAAACGTCCAGGCCGATACCATATTGTCAACTTCAAAGCTAAAAACATTAATTGCATGCTTAAAGGCCTCATCGCCCACTTTCACTTGAAGCAACCAACAAATCTTTCAAGCGATTGACGACAATCATGTGATACGTATCTCCTGTACAAAGACACATACTTTTAGTTTCCAAAACTTGCCTTGAACAAAACCTGTTGCTCTGGAAGACTTTTCAGTCATAGAAAGGGACTGTAAAGTTAAGATTAGATTGTAGGAGCTCACAAAAGAAAAGGAAGGGTTCGGTAATGTCCGTGTATACAGGGGCAGTTTAGAAGCCAGTGAGGAGCGCACAATCCATCTTGTGGAAACATTAGATGCCAACCATGTCGCGCTCATTCCTTGTTTCTCTACGTTTATGAAAACATTTAGAGAAACGAGACATAGAGACAACTTTTTTGTCCATTCTATTTGCAGGGCATGAATGAAAGCAAAAAAAGCTGAACATGTGAAGTTGTGTTCATCCAATACAGGCTTGCAAAACATCAGTAGGCTTGAAGAAGGCGAAAGTACCAATTCTCAGTTATGCGTGCAACAATGAAACCACCCGTTGTTTGTTATTATGACCGGGAATCTGTGCTGGAGCCAAGCCAAAAGGGAAAACATGTAGTCAACATACACAAGTTGTGAATGTACAGTTATACTCTAGAGGATACAGACTGTAAAACTGTAAGATACAAAGAAATCGATTCGATTCAAGTCCCCCTTGAATAGATGGAGACACATCTTGTCAAGAATATGTTGCTGGATTATAATAATTACATGAACACCTTACCATTGTACCCCGAACCCGTTCTCATAAAACAAGACTTAACAAAATATTGCAGGAGTAAAACATGTGAGTGCTGCGGGGGATGTGAGTGCTGCGGCCACCATAATCATTACATCAAGGGCGTCTTTGGACCCAATGAAGAAGTGATATCTGGCAACTATATTGGTGCTCTGTGCTCTAATTGCAATTTCAGAATCGCAAAGACTCAGGCTCATGCCTTGTATAGCACACAATGCATCAGCCTATGACATGAGATTTATATTGAGAGGATTGGACAGCCAAAATTTCTCGAATATCCGTGTGTTGCCAAAAACAGTCAGACAAAATGTTCAGCATCTCCGTCTCCTTGAACGATGCCATGAACATGTACGGTGTCAAGTTTATCGACTCGTACTCGTTCCCCACTTCAAGTTTAGACAGTCTTGCCAAAAATCTTAAACACAGTGGCCATGACATGCCGCTCCTCAAATCCCATCTCACAAGTCTCGACTAGTGACAAGGTTCTAGAACTCGCCACTCGAAAATGTCATTTTTGCTATGAGGCCATCACATTGGATTCTGTGCTGGACCAAACTGACATTCCATCGCAACGAGACTTTTACACTCAATTTCAAGGCAGAGGATTTTCGGACTCTGATTATGCTGAAGTGATCATCTACCTCCTCATCGACACTTTGCTACTGGCTGAAGTCTTCCAAAAATTTAGGGAGACCATGACATGCGACTACATCCTAGATCCCGTCCATTTTGAGAGCGCCCCTGGCTTTGCAATGCAAGCTGCCCTCTACGAAGGCAAGATGTAACTGGAGTTGGTCAAAGTATA
>SDVV010007542.1:0-17723 GCA_016164225.1 Gammarus roeselii
AGCGCTCCGCTATAAGTATTCATATGTGTGTGTCTTACTGTCGGCCAACTTCCAGCTCGAGTCGGAGGGCAGTATGTCCAAAGATAGATAGAGAGATAGTAAGTGAAATCATTCCGATTCCAAACTCCTTAAAAGTATACAAGTTGAACAATATTGATTGCTTCGACACAGCGAGACAAAAAAATGCATTATGCGACTGGATACTTTATTTGGTTGTAGTAACACTTATCAACGCCACAACATGAGTAGGATATGTTCGTACAGCTTGCTCTCCCTATCGCTATCATCATCGTGTGGTTCTCTCCCTGGGAAACAAATCAATGGAGTTAAGGAACTGGTGGCTTCTACGATGAGCCGCCGGAGTCTTGGGGAAGAGAAACTACCCCATAACATTAGGCCGGGCGTCGAATGCAGGCCCAGGAAGGTAGGCGGAATAGCACGATATATTGTTGTGATGTATGTCAGACTGCGTATTGTGCCTCAATAACTTTGGATCTAAAGAAAGAGTAACAAGCATTTCTGCAGGATCATTTCCCATACATTACTATGCACGATCGGCTCCAAAAATTAGGACTTTGATTTTATTTTCACGTTTTGTTTCCGACATCCCTGCATCGAGACAGTAGGTTCTAAGGTGTGCATATCCATGTTATGTTCCCTCTAGACGCATGATTGTATACGTGCAACCATGACACTTACTCAAATAACTTTCAATCTCATTAAAATTAAATTTGAATAGCAACGCGATTTTTTTTTCAGGGAAGAAATAACTGAACACATGACGATTCAAAACGTGATAATTTAACACCTTGATGAGAGGTTGGATGCAAATACTGGTTCGCTGTATAGGTGATAGATGGGACCTCTCAGC
Source organism: Gammarus roeselii (assembly GCA_016164225.1). Classification (NCBI taxonomy): domain Eukaryota; kingdom Metazoa; phylum Arthropoda; class Malacostraca; order Amphipoda; family Gammaridae; genus Gammarus; species Gammarus roeselii. The sequence continues at coordinate 872 of SDVV010007542.1, forward strand.
TATAAATTTTATTTTGCTTATAATCTGACGCTTGTATTAACCTCTTTGGAAATCTTATTTCCTGAGAGGGGTTGAAGAGCCCAGATGCAGTCAAGAGAAAATAAATCGACAAAATCTATGGCAAGTATATTCTGGCGATCCAATATTCTGGAGAAGTCATTAAATGATCTATTATCCTAACAGTTTCTCAAATGAATGTTGTCAATTTCAACTTGATTGAGGTTATTAAAAGCAAAGTAAAACTAGTGTTTTTCCGACTCACGGTTAAGAACGTGCGTTGCACTTTCCAGAGTCACATAACCGATTACGACTCTCCCTCCCCAGCTATTCATATTAGCCTCTTTTGCCATACAGCGTTTACGGGCTGGCCTTACACCATTGAAGTGGTCGGCCTGAAGGCCGAACTCTGGGTCAAGAGCATCAAAACTACAACTTTCAGCTTCCAATAGGAGTCTGTTCTGAGGAGAGGCTGAAATTTAGCGCACTCGGCCCCCGAGATGTCGGTGGAAGTTCTATTGTTAGGCATTTTTCACGTGATGTCCCTTCGCAAGATGAGAATGCGAGTGCATAGGAGGTTTTCAACAGCAATTGGAAGAATAATTTCAGATTCAGCAACTGTTAAGTTTCCAGCCGTTGTAACTATGAGGTAGGATTTATCCCGCATTCGAGAGGCTAATGTGATTCCTTGGTTTTGAGAGAAGTTAAAATCAAGGAATATTTATAGTCATCACTTATAGCCGGTCAATACTAAGAGATGGTACGTAGACTTTTGTGCTCTCTAACGAAAAATTTGCTCGACACGACAACCCGACTTCGAGATGAGTTCCCACATTAATGGCACAAAACATTGATCTAAGGTGGAAGCTTGCAACCGCTCGACTAACTTCTTCTATAGTTTGGGGCTTGGCAGCTACATCACACAATCTTCATATTAGCGAGAGCTGGCGACGCTTCAGAGCCTTGAATTTAGATGATTTAAACGTGGCCTAAGCATGAAACACTTCTCATACGTTTTATTCATGTCGATCATTGTTAGAAGCTAATTCCCACAAATATTTTTTATTTTTATTTTATGCGGGTTCCACAAAATTTTCGGCACTTGTGACACTTCAATGATTACATTCCCAGCTGGTTACGACTTTTTTTATGCGCTTTGTCCAGTAGCAACTTTTCGAGTGGAAAGGGTAGGATTCTCGTGAATCTCGTTAGGAAAGAGTTGATTTACGTCTGCCCTTACTAAGGAACATTGAGGTCCCAATAGATAACAAGAAAACCATTTGCGGGTGATACGTCAATTCACGTGGGCTGTTCATCTTTCGTTAATGTTGTAAATGATTTCAACCCTCTATCGAAACAAGGTAGCTGCAAGCAATTAATTTCTGGCAGTCTGTTTCGCGAATTGTTCCTGAAGCTTCATCGTATTAAACTACTATCAAGACACACTCAGATGATTGACATATTTACATCTAATTCATACAATAGAAAAAGGAATTCAATCGGTTCTACAAGTTGCGACTGAATGTTTATTTCTTATAACACTTATCATCATCGCCAATATCGGTAATTTTCATCGTTGATCACCGAAACAATAAACAGTATTTAAATTATTATAAGCTGGGATTTATATATTAAGTCAACAGAGGCGTACAGTATGTACTTGACACCTTATGAAAGATGTTTCAGGATCTCAGACAATGCAATGGAATCCTGGAGACGTTCTTCAGCCCCTTGATACATGCTGGAGAAACGATGAGGGATAAACAACACAAGTTGCGAGGAGGCATTGAGGCAGCATGACGAATAATCATCGAGTGGTTTTATTCGGTTCAAAAAAGAAAAGCTGTTCTTTCATTACTCACGGGAAAGTTTTTATAACTTTACCAGGCCCCGAACTGATGTTTTGCTCGAAGCGCGTGTCACGAGGAAATATTTGCTCAAGATCTCTATAATAAGCCCTTTCCATCTATTCCTAGGCGCTTATGATTTTTTGTTGTTGAATATTTTCTTCTCACACATCTTGAAGACGCTATGTGTTTTAATTAATAAAGATTTCATTGACAGGTATGATTGATAGTCCATCTTGTCGCCATCATTTTACCCGCCGATCTACCAAACTGCGTCAAGACGTTAGTAAGGCTGAGAAGCAGAGTTTCATAACTGCATTCGTGTTCTTGTTGGAACAACATTGAACAGCTGATGTTTTTAATGCTACTCTGCGTCTCAGCCCTCCACTGCTCCCCTTCCCTCGCTTGTTACCCGCGATGTTATACATGGAATGGATGATGCACTTGAAATGGAATTGAATTTGAATACACTTCATTTTCATTTGAGCAATGACATCCTCACACTTTTGAATAATATTTCTTGACTCCTTTTTGTTAATTGCTACTGAGAAGGAGAAAGACGACCAGTAAATATTAAAAGGAATAGAGTCGACAATCCATCAAATTCTTCAACCAGCAATGAAGACGTTCAAGTTGAAAAACAGTACCTTTGGTGGGACAACAATTCTACCAAACTATGAAATTCTGTGTCGGACACAACTTGGAGTAAAGTCGGGCAATGAAGCAACTCCATCAAGACAATGAATCATATTTAAAGCCTGGCACCGAGAGGCCATGCGTTGACTACCCAAATCACACAGACAAATGCGGCCCTGCAAAGCGCAATCAGCAGGACCCTGGAGTAAGACTTGACACGCAGAACCTGAAACAGGTGAGGTATATCCCAACAGAAGCTAATTGAATCTGAAAAAAAACTGATATAGAAGGATCGTGAAACCTAACAAATTCCAAGCACGCTTCCCTGATTTCACTGAGTTGCGTACATATCAACATTCTATGATGATTCTAAAATGTTGTTTTGGCATCAGTGTCTCATAATATACATCCGGAGTAAGGATCAATGTCTCATAATAGATATTCGGAGTAAGGATCAATGTCTCATAATAAATATCCGGAGTAAGGATCAATGTCTCATAATAAATAGCTGGAGTAAAGCAGCCGACCAACGCTACGTCATTCGAAATAAGAAACCTGGATTTCATTATCTAAATTTTATTCATTTGTAATAACGGTTGAAAAGATTCCAAAACTTTACATGACACATGAATTATATACTACGCCTTTATAAGCGTAAGCTGCTCTGGAGACAACATTTTAAACTTAAATATACTTTAAATTGCCTTATAAGTCAAAGACCGTAAGGAAATTCACCATGATATCCCATCAAACTGGCACATCACACTGCTTGTGAACCGACAATATCTGTGTGATTGCCTGGAGAAACGATCCAGCAACACTTTAAAAAAAACAGTTAGTACACAATCCTTTATATATTTCAGTCGATACAAGTAATGCGATACTGAAACCGAAGAGGACAAGTCCTACTAGTTGTAGGTATAACCGCAAAACGTGGATGTGAAGGAATTAGATAGGGATAAAAGAGCCGGAGCGAAACGCGGATGTGAAGGAATTAGATAGGCGTTAATTGGGGCCACCAAAACGCGGATGTGAAGGAATTAGATAGGCGATAATTAGGGCCACCAAGACGCGGATGTGAAGGAATAAGATAGGCGATAATTAGGGGTGCCAAGACGCGGATGTGAAGGAATTAGAAAGGCGATAATTAGGGCCACCAAGACGCGGATGTGAAAGAATTCGATGGGTCTTAATTAGTGATTCCATATATGATTTGTGAAATAATTATATTCGCGATAATTACTGACTCCTTACATGCTTTCGTGAAAGAATTAGATTCGCGATAATTAGTGACTCCATATATGCTTTTTGTAAAGGATGACTAGATCTTTGAACTTTGAACTTTTCATCGAATGTATTGGTCCTCTTTGAGAATTGTGTCCGACTTAGTCGCTGTATATCTCGGACATTGAAGTTTTATAATGAGCCAAATTGATCTAATGGTCAAGGTAGTTACCGATGGTACATGAAGATACCATGAACGCAAGTTTTTTGTGAGTCGGCCGATGTATTTGTTAGAATGTATGTTATTTGTTAATGTGTCTGACTTAGTCGCTGTATATCTCGGACAAAGTAATTATATAGTTATTTTCTTCTATTCTGGTCAAGTGAGTTACTTACGGTACATGAGACTGCTCGTGACGGGTGGGGAAGAGGGGAGGGGATGACCGGAGTCAGGCGGTGTCCAAACCGCAAATGGTAATTAGCTTGGTGGACTTTATATGTCAACTGTTACACAATGATCTAATCTCGAGATATTTGATCCTCTTTGAGAATTGTTTTTCTTACGATATCCTTCAGATTCCTTTCGGTATCTTATTGCTTTTATTTACGATTGCTTACGTACGGATTATGAAGACGTACAGTATGTTGTTAGGTCTTGTCAACGCTATATATGATTGTACTGGATTATTTCGCACAGTATTATATATATTACTTTGTTTGTTATTGAATGACTTAATTGAATAAGAAAAATTACTGCTCAAACCTGAATTGTTAGGATATTCGATATAGTTATGCAAGAAATATTGGTATATATTAGGAGAGCATAGCTATGTGTGCTTTATTTGACTCATTTTCGGAGGTTGTTTTAATGGAGTTTTTAGCGGTGAGATGCTTAAAGCCAGCTTGATGTTGAATATAGGCTATGAACATTTACATGTTACAACATGTTCATGTCGATGTGCTTTCATATTTTTTTCACGCAAAAGTGTTCTTGGGTGGATGTTTTTTTGTGGATTATCGATACGACCGCAATCCTAATTATCTTCGTATTGGTTTTACAGTATTATTTCACATGAGTATTTTACTGGTTTGCTACCCTTAGCTGCTGGTCTGATGCCTCTTACATGCAAGCATCATACTGTAACACGTCGGTTGCAAGCAAATTAACTCACTCGGGTATTCGTTGGTCGTTTCGCTTCTTCATTAGTCCCAGCAGTCATTTATTTGTTCCGTCGTACAAATGACTTTTTTTTTTTTGAGAAGTCCATGTATTCAGACACAGACGATTACCGCATTTTCCGTGTCAATATCGGGATTACCCTTTAAACTGGAGACTCATGCCAGGGTCATTATTGGTTATATCCAGGATGTGAATTTGCTTGATGTTGTTAAGAGACGATGGGCGAATCAGATGCAAGATATGTCTGATGTATTATACGTGACTGGAATAGGTCTAGAAATTTGTTATAGATTTGAATGGTATCGTAGTAAAAAATTGTGTTATTCCCATGATCTCAGAGTTAAATGGCAGATATTTTCGAGGAATGTATGTTTAAGAGGTGCAAGTCCATTATGCATATCTATGGAATTTCCGTTATTGATCCCTGCAAATGTATACTTTAACATTTAGAAGACGATTTACTGAATGGAGGGGTCCTAGACCATATATGGTTTGGCTACCCTTCACCTAATGAGATATATTTATCTACGATTGCTGAGGGAGCTGTATACAACTTCAATGAGCTTATCAACTATCACATTTTCAACGTAAGGCAAGAGTTGTTTTAGTGCATTTCAATGCTAGTTCAATCGATTTAAATTTAGGATATTGCAAACAAAGATTTATTAGATATATTAGTTATATTGATAATAGATTTTGACATAATTATATATACATAAATATACATGGGATATCATTTCACGATAACATAAAATTTTCACACCAAAAATTCGATGTAAGCATCTTCGCAAAACAAAAATAATTTCTTCGACCTCGCTCTCATGTGATATTTTGATCCTTGGTACCAGTGACAGTCAATGGGTTCTTTATCAATGACGTATATTTATTCCTCACCTGAAGCTGTCAACTCGTCTTATCGGTGTTGGATTTATCATCTGGGTGTGTTTTTTTCTCTTCAGCGAGCTTTTTGGTGTCTTCAGCGAGCTTTTTATAGGCGGTATTTATAATCACTATTACATGTTTGTGACTTCAAATTGCTTCAGATTTTCTCCTTGCTATTATCCACATTTCCATTCATTATATACTCAATTCTCCTAGCACTCAAACATTTGTGACAGGATTCTCTCTTCTCTTGCTTCACTACCAACATATTTGGAACAAAATTAGATATACCTTTTGATTTTATCACAAATATGATGGTCATGCTTCATTACCAACATATTTGAAATAAAATCAGATATATGTTTGATTTTATTATGCAATTTTTCACTTTTTAAACATGTCACCCTTACATTACCCCATTTGATAATTCGGTTTCCTTCAACTTTAGCATTTTTTCTCCTTCACATATTTCAATATCACTGTCAGTGATATCCATTTCACTGAAAGTATCCCACGCTTCCCCTCATTTTCATTATTTTCAATTTCGGTTATGGCTTGGGTTTTTCTCCTACCATATCGATTTAGCCATTTTCACCCAATCTTCATACATTCTTAGCTTGAGTGTTAGTGGCACCATACTTTCTTTACGCTCGCGCCATTTTGAGCAGTCTTTCTCATTAGATTGGAAACCCAAGTCTGGATTATCATGTTTTATCAACGCGCCCATTGCTTCCTTTGAGGTCATATATCCTCGTTCATTTTTAAGATTATCATATTCAAGATAATGGTGTCCTCTGAGATGGCGCCAAAGCCCGAATGTGGAGCCTGAGTTGCTTAATTTTATCTCCGCACTGCAAATAACACATGCCCCCGTCTTTTCATCCCTGTTAAAATACTTTCACATCGACCTGGGCCGCATCTTTCTTCCCCGAAAGCAAATCGCTATCTGAAGGAGTACAGATATGAGAGCAAATTTATACATACAGGATCGTTGCCTTCACTGTGTTGGCACATGTATGGGCTACCATGTAGGCATTTACACACATTTTGTGCAAAAGGGTTGCCACACACTGCCGGATGCGTTAATACAGTCCCATCCTTACCTTTCCCATAGAACAACATCCCTTGCTGTTTATACAAGATATTTCATCTGCATCAGCTTCATACTATGTTATGTTAAAAGAAGTAATCATCCTATCCGATCCTAACCTATCTGATGTACGGTATTCAGTCATTGTTTTATACAATGCATAATACATTTCTCCACTTGTCTCTACATTTTGATCTATCCTTTGCAGTTTTGACACCTAATTACTTCTACTTCGCAATCAACTCGTCCCATATATGTTCCCAGAGTGGTCAGATTTTTCCATCTTAGATGGATTGAATATTAAAGTAATTCATTTTTGTTTCCATCATCTTACAAATGGGACGACTCCATCTCATACTAGGTCTACCACATTTTTTCTTCAATATCTCCTGACACTTCATCCTTTGATGACTTGTACAGTTGATCTGATTTTTTTATTTCCAATAATTTTTTCAAAGTCTTCACGATGACAACGTTTCAAATGTCTCCACACGTTACTCGTCGATTTATTTTCTTTCAATTTTAATTCTTTCCGGCACAGTTTACAAGCCCCAATCACCCCATTTCTTTCGAACAATCGAGTACTCAAGCTATAACCCATCCTTCCACAACAGAATCCCAATATTGAATGAATATTTTCTCATCGGACTCTGATTTATATCACACCATTTTGTCACACATATGCAACATTTACCCCAAGATAGGTTTATGGGTAGCGTTGCATCCCTTGATATATATTCTCCTACTTTTTAGTTGTAGGATATTATAAACAATTGATTTTGGATTTACATACTTTTATTAGTATCATTTACAGATCTTGCTGACATCATCAATGACTTCTAAATCGTTTTTTCGATTACAGCATGGCTCGTACAGCCACCCATATCCTGCATCACGATGTTTAAGTTTCCTCTCAAAATCTATCATATAATCCACCATATCTTTGTTGCGAATACCGAAGGCGGTTCCGTGCCCTCGAGTCTACAAACGTAATTCTTCTTCTTCTTGAACTTGAATCATTCGAATCTTTTCAAATTTAATGTCATTCTGTTTTTCTTCTATGAGGAATTCTTGCATACGTTCCAGGATTTCTTTAGTTCTTAGGAAAAAACCGTTCCCCAACACTTCAACTTTATTACAATCATGATGATTTTCCACTCGGATCATATCAATTTCGAGAGTTGATTTCTTATTTTTCTTGAGGTTTGTTACATACGACTGAAATTCGTCGATGTCAGTTACCCAAAGCCGACTTCCTTTTTCCTTCATCCATATATGAATGTTATCTCCCACTCTTTTGATTCTTGTTTCACCCATTCTGAGATGATAACTTGTAGTTTCAACATTTGTCAATATATGTTTGATCCGTATCATATCATCTTCGGAGATTTCTTCTTCCATAACACGTAAACTAATTTTTACCACTTGAACATTCATTGTTATCTTCTTGAGGATGATCCGACCGTTTCCGCTTATCGTCCACGTAACACTGACTCCAATCACGTCATACAGCTTGCTATTATAATGCGTTTGCAAATATACACGTGCACGAACGTATACAGGTCTATGGACGGACATACGTACTTACATTGCTACATAATTGTTCGCCGAAGCGAGTGATGATAGTCTTAAAGATTTCCAAACGCATTATAATAGAAAACAACATGACGTGATTGGAGTCAGTGTTACGTGTACGATAAGCGGATACGAACGGATCATCCTCAAATAGATAAAAATGGATGTTCACATCTCGAAAATTGGTTTACGAGTGTTGGATGAAAAAAAATCTTCGTAGATGATTTAGCTTGGTTCGAGCATATATTGACAAGTGATGAAGATATCAATTATCTACAAATGCGGAGAACAAGAATTGCAAGAGCGGGAACTATTATCCATGTATGGAAGGACAATGAAGAAAACAGGATTTGGGTGACTGATTTCGAAACAATTCGGACGTATGTAACAGAGTTCAAAGAAAATAAGAAGGTTTATCTTGAAATTTATATGTCCCAAGCAGAAAAATTCCACACATGTAAGAAAGTTGGGTTAGTTGAAAATAAATTCTATCTAGGGACTGAAGAAAATCTAGAGTATATGATGGAGTTTCTTTCGGATAAAGATTGGAGGTACATTGAATTGGATAAGATTCGAATAATTAAAGTTTGCACAGAAGAAGAAGAAGAACATTTATGGAAATGCGGGGATCTACATTTATGGAGACATGGGGATGGAATAGGTTTCCGAATTCGTATAAAAGATATGGTGGAGGATATGAAGTAATTTGAGAGGAGACTGCTACAAAAAGAGATGATGAGTACGGTTGTATGTACGCACCATGTTGATACAGAAAATGCAGAAACATTGATACATCCAGCAAGATTGAGTGACTGTACGAGCCATGCTGTAATCGAAAAAACGAGATAGAAGTCATTGATGATGTCAGCAATATCTGTTATTAATACTAATAATGTAGAAAAAAACGTGTCAATCCCTAATTAGATGATTATAATATCCTAAATCTCAATGGTTAAGCAATGAATTTACATAAAACGTGTGGGTAGGAGGCATCATCGAATATTCGTGAAAAAAATGGTAGATCAAAATTGGAAGTGTGTATCCAAACTGCAAAGGTTAGATCAAAAATGTAGAGTCAAGCGGAGCTAATTTGTTATGGATTGTTCTTATCAATGACAAAATACCGTACATAAGTTAGGTAAGGTTAGGATTTTTGATATGTACATACGTATACAGGTCTATAGAGGTACCTACATACGTGATTGATAGCCGAAACGAGTGATGATATTCTTAAATATTTGCAAACGCATTATAATAGCAAGCTGAATGACGTGATTGGAGTCAGTGTTACGTGGACGATAAGCGGATACGGACGGATCATCCTCAAGAAGATAACAATGAATGTTCAAGTGGTAAAAATTAGTTTACGTGTTTTAGAAGAAGAAATCTCCGAAGATGATATGAGACGGATCGAGTATATATTAACAAATGTTGAAACTACAAGTTATCTCAGAATGGGTAAAACAAGAATCAAAAGAGTGGGAGATAACATTCATATATAGATGAAGGAAGAAGGAAGTCGACTCTGGGTAACTGACATCGACGGATTTCAGTCGTATGTAACAAACTTCAAGGAAAATAAGAAATCAACTCTCGAAATTGATATGATCCGAGTGGAAAATCATCATGATTGTAATAAAGCTGAAGTGTTGGGGAACGGCTTTTTCCTAAGAACCAAAGAAAACCTGGAACGTATGAAATAATTCCTCCTAGATGAAAAACAGAATGACATTGAATTTGAGAAGATTTGAATAATTAAAGTTCAAGAAGAAGAAGAATTACATTTGTAGTCTCAAGGGCACGGAACCGCCTTCGGTATTCGCAACAAAGATATGGTGGATTATATGATAGATTTTGAGAGGAAACTCAAACATCGTGATGCAGGATATGGGTGGCTGTACGGGCCATGCTGTAATCAAAAAAACGATTTAGAAGTCATTGATGATGTCAGCAAGATCTGTAAATGATAATAATAAAAGTATGTAAATCCTAAATCAATTGTTTATAATATCCTACAACTCAAAGGTTAAGCGATGAAATTGCATAAATTGCGTTGGTCGAAGGAAACAATGAAATTGTTGTATACGGTAGGAGAATATATTTCTAGGGATGCAACGCTACCCATAAACCTATCTTGGGGTAAATGCTGTACAAGTGTGACAGAATAGTGTAATATAAATCAGAGTCCGATGAGAAAATATTCAGTCAATATTAAGATTCTGTTGTGGAAGGATGGGTTATAGCTTGAGTCCTCGATTGTTCGAAAGAAATGGGATGATGGGGGCTCGTAAACTGTGTCAGAAAGAAATAAAATTGAATAAACATAAATCGATGAGTAACGTGTGGAGACATTTGAAACGTTGTCATCGTGAAGAGTTTGAAAAAATTATTGGAAAAAAAAAGTCAGATCAACTGTACAAGTCATCATAGGATGAAGTGTCAGGAGATATTGAAGAAAAAATGTGGTAGACCTAGTATGAGATGAAGTCGTCCCATTTGTAAGATGATGGAAACAAATATGAATTACTTGTAATATTCAATCCATCTAAGATTGAAAAATCTGACCACTCTGGTAATATATATGAGTCGAGATTGATTGCGAAGTAGAAGTTATTAGGTGTCATAACTGCAAAGGATAGATCAAAATGTAGAGACAAGTGGAGAAATGTATTATGCATTGTATAAAACAATGACTGAATATCGTACATCAGATAGGTTAGGATCGGATAGGATGATTACTTCTTTCAACATATAATAGTATGAAGCTGATGCAGATGAAACATCTTGTATCAACAGCAAGGGATGTTGTTCTATGGGAAAGGTTAGGCTGGGACTGTATTAAGACATCCGGCAGTGTGTGGCAAACCTTTTGCACAAAATGTGTGGAAATGCTTCATGGTAGACCATACGTGTGCCAACACAGTGAAGGTAACGATCCTGTATGTATAAATTGGACTCATATCTGTACTTCTTCAGATAGCGATTTGCTTTCGGGGAAGAAAAATGCGGCTCAGTTTGATGTGGATGTATTTTAACAGGAATGAAAAGACGGGGGTATGTGTTATTTGCAGTGCGGAGATAAAATTCAGCAACTCGGGCTCCACATTCGGGCTTTGGCGCCATCTCAGAGGACACCATTAACTTGAATATGATAATCTATAAAATGAACGAGGAAATATGACCTCAAAGGATGCAATGGGCGCGTTGATAGAACATAATAATCCGGACTTGGGTTTCCAATCTAATGATAGAGACAGTGCTCAAAATGGCGCGAGCGTAAAATAAAGTATGGTGCCACTAACACTCAAGCTAAGAATGTATGAAGATTGGGTGAAAATGGCTAAATCGATATGGTGGGAGAAAAACCCGAGCCATAACCGAAATTGAAAATAATGAAAATAAGGGGAAACGTGGGATACTTTCAGTGAAATGGATATCACTGACAGTGATATTGAAATGTGTGAAGGAGAAAAACTGTTAAAGTTGAAGGAAACCGAATTATCAAATGGGGTAATGAAAGGTTGACATGTATAAAAAGTGAAAAATTGCATAATTTAATCAAATGTATATCTGATTTTATTTCAGATATGTTGGTAACGAAGCATGACCCTCATATTAGTAATAAAAACAAAATGTATATCTGATTTTGTTTCAAATATGTTGGTAATGAAATATGAGATGAGAGAATCCTGTCACAAATGTTGGAGTGCTAGGAGAATTGGGTATATAATGAATGGAAATGTGGATAATAGCAAGGAGAAAATCTGAAGCGATTTGATGTCTTAAACATGTAATAGTGAATAAAAATGCCGTCTATAAAAAGCTCGCTGAAGACTATAAACAAAGTTTTGGATACAAGGCTATGATCACAAGTATTGCATACACTTCTCCCAGAGGTCCTCGTTTATCTAAAATGTGTTCTAAGGGGGTTAGTCTCGAACACCAATAGATCAGAGAAAAACCACACCCAGATGATAAATCCTACACCGACAAGACGAGTTGACAGCTTCATGTGAGGAATAAATATACGTCATTGATAAAGAACCCACAGACTGTCACTGGTACCAAGGATCAAGATATCACAAGAGAGCGAGGTCGAAGACATTATTTTTGTTCTGCGAAGATGCTCATATCGAATTTTTGTTGTGAAAATTTTATGTTATCGTGAAATTATATCCCATGTATATTTATGCATATATAATTATGTCAAAATCTATTATCAATAAAAATAATATATCTTATAAATCTTTGTTTGCAATATTCTAAATTTAACTCGATTGAACTAGCATTGAAATGCACTAAAACGCCTCATGCCGCCTTACGTTGAAAATGTGATGGATATTAAGCTAATTAAAGTTGTAAACAGCTTCATCAGCAATCGTAGATAAATATATCTCATTAGGTGAAGGGTAGCCAAACCATAAATGGTCTGGGACCCCTCCATTCAGTAAATCGTCTTTTAAATGTTAAAGTATACATTTGCAGGGATCAATAACGAAAATTCCATACAGATGCATAATGGACTTGCACCTCTTAAACATACATTCCTCGAAAATATCTGACATATAACTCTGAGATCATGAGAATAACGCAATTTTTTACTACGATACCATTCAAATCTATAACAAATTTCTAGACCTATTCCAGTCACGATTAATATTTCAGACATATCTTGCATCTGATTCACCCATCGTCTCTGAATAACATCAAGCAAAGTCATATCCTGGATATAACTAATAATGACCCTGGCATGAGTCTCCAGTTTAAAAGTTAACCCCGATATTGACATGGAAAATGCGGTAATCGTCTGTGTCTGCATACATGGACTTCTCCAAGAACCCCAACAAAAAAATAATTTGTACGATGAAACAAATAAACGACTGCTGGGACTAATGAAAAAACGAAACGACCAACAAATACACGAGTGAGATGATTTGCTCGCAAGCAACGTGTTACAGTATGATGTTTGCATGTCCGAGGCCTCAGACCAGCAGCACAGGGTAACAAAACAGTAAAATACGCATGTGAAATAATACCGTAAAACAAATGCGAAGATAATTAGGATTGCGGTCGTATCGTTAATCCACAAAAATACAACCACCCAAGAACACTTTTGCGTGAAAAAATATGAAAGCACATCGACATGAACATGTTGTAACCTGTAAATGTTCATAGCCTATATTCAACATCAAGCTGGCTTTAAGCATCTCACCGCTAAAAACTCCATTAAAACAACCTCCGAAAATGAGTCAAATAAAGCACAACTAGCTATGCTCTCCTAATATTTACCAATATTTCTTGCATAACTATATCGAATAAATTAACAATTCAGGTTTGAACAGTGAAAATTTCTATTCAAATGAGTCATTCAATAACAAACAAAGTAATATATATCATACCGTGCGAAATATTCCAGTACAATCATATATAGCGTTGACAATACCTAATAACATACGTCTATATAATCCGTACGTAAGCAATCGTAAATAAAAGCAATATGATACCGAAAGGAATCTGAAGAATATCGTACGAAAAACAATTCTTCAAAAGGATCATATATCCCGAGATAAGATCATTGTGTGACGGTTGACGTATAAAGTCCATCAAGCTGATTACCATTTGCGGTTTGGACACTGCCTGACTCCGGTCATCCCCTCCCCTCTTCCCCACCCGTCACGGGCAGTCTCTATGTACCGTAAGTAACTCACTTGACCAGAATAAAAGAAAATAAACATATAACTACATTGTCCGAGATATACAGCGACTAAGTCAAACACATTAACAAATAACATACATCCTAACAAATACATCGGCCGACTCGCAAAAAACTTGCGTTCATGGTATCTCTACATATGTACCATCAGTAACTACCTTGACCATTAGATCAATTTGACTTAACATAAAACTACGATGTCCGAGATATACAGCGACTAAGTCGGACACATTAACAAACAACATACATCCTAACCAATACATTCGATAAAAGGTTCAAAGATCTAGTCATCGCCAATCTAATTCCTTCACAAAAAGCATATATGGAGTCACTAATCATCGCGAATCTAATTCCTTCACAAAAGCATGTATGGAGTGACTAATTTTCGCGAATCTAATTCTTTCACAAATCATATATGGAATCACTAATTAGGACCCATCTAATTCCTTCACATCCGCGTCGAGGTGGCCCTAATTATCGCCTATCTAATTCCTCCACATCCGCGTCATGACACCCCTAATTATCGCCTATCTAATTCCTTCACATCCGCGTCTTGGTGGCCCTAATTATCGCCTATCTAATACCTTCACATCCGCGTCCTGGTGGCCCTAATTATCACCTATCTAATTCCTTCACATCCGCGTTTTGGTGGCCCTAATTAACGCCTATCTAATTCATCCACATCCGCGTTTCGCTCCGGCTCTTTTATCCCTATCTAATTTCTTCACATCCGCGTCTTGCGGTTATACTTACTACTCCTACTCCACTCACACCAATCAAAGAACAGGACAAGTCCTACCCCACTCACACCGATCAGTGATCAAGACAAGTCTTACTCCACTCACACCAATCATTGATCAGGACAAGTCCTACTCCACTCACACCAATCAAAGAACAGGACAAGTCCTACCCACTCACACCGATCAATGATCAAGACAAGGCTTACTCCACTCACACCAATCAATGATCAGAACAAGTCCTACTCCACTCACACCAATCAATGATCAGGACAAGCCTTACTCCCCTCACACCATTCAATGATTAGGACAAGTTTTACTCCACTCACACCAATCAATGATCAGGACAAATCCTACTCCACTCACACCAATCAATGATCAGGACAAATCTTACTCCACTCACACCATTCAATGATCGGAACAAGTCTTACTCCACTCACACCAATCAATAATCAGAACAATTCCTACTCCATTCCCACCTATCAATGATCAGAACAAGTCCTACTCCACTCACACCAATCATTGATCAGACAAGTCATACTCCACTCACACCAATTAATAATCAGAACAAGTCTCACTCCACCCACACCAATCAATGATCAAAACAAGTCTTACTCCAATCACAGCAATCAATGATCAGGACCAGTCTTACACCACACACCAATCAATGATCAGGACAAGTTCTACTCCACTTAAACCAAACAATGATCATGACATGTCTTACTTCACTCACACCAATCAACGATCAGGACAAATCCTACTCCATTCACACCAATCAATGATCAGAACAGGTCTTACTCCACTCACACCAATCAAGGATCAGAACAAGTCTTACTCCATTCACAGCAATCAATGATCAGGCCCAGTCTTACTCCACTCACAACAATCAATGATCAGGACAAGATCTACTTTACTCACACGAATCAATGAGCAAAACAAGTCTTACTCCACTCAAACCAAACAATGATCGGAACAAGTCCTACTCCACTTACACCAATCAATGATATGGACAAGTCCTACTCCACTCACACCAATAAATTATCAGGACAAGTCCTACTCCACTCACATCAATCAACGATCAGGGCCAGTCGTGCTTCTCTCACACCAATCAATGATCAGGACAAGTCCTACTCCACTCACACCAGTCAATGATCAGGACAACTCCTACTCCACTCACACCAATCAATGATCAGAAAAAGTCTTACTCCACTCACACCAATCAATGATCACAACAAGTCCTACTCCACTCACACCAATCAATGATCAGGACAAGTCGTATTCTACTCACACCAATCAATGATCAGGATCATTCTTACTCCATTCACAGCAATCAATGATCAGGACAAGTCCTACTCCACTCACAGCAATCAATGATATGGACCAGTCTTACTCCACTCACACTAATCAATGATATGGACCAGTCTCACTCCACTCACACCAATCAATGATCAGGACAAGTCTTACTCCACCAACGGTATCCAATGCTTCTCTCCGGATGTGGGGCAAGTTGATCCGGACGGCTCTTGAAGTAACATCCTAATGAATGGTATAATCCCAACTAGCAAAAACTGTTCTTCCATCAATCTTCGACAGCACAGAAGTAATTTAGACTGGACTATGGTAACATATGACTTTGACCGGGGATGATGTGGATTGACCACCAACACTCTAGGAAATAAACTCTCCTAAGCAAGACCCTTTACATTACAGCCAGGTAAGGTCAAATAATGACTCTAACCAGCTTGTGGGAAAAGTCATAATGTCTGAAGAGAATCTCGCACCAAATTCAGCTAAATTTGTTCATCGTACTTGTAATTCACTTGATCTATTACAATGTAGTACTGTCTGGTCTGAGACGCATCAATCAGTTTGCGATTCTTGTCATGGCAACAAAAAGTCCTTCCTCAAGGTCAGGAATAGCAGGTGGGTGTATCTAAATGTTTTGGAACAAAACAACCCAAACAAAGGACC
>SDVV010007543.1:0-17723 GCA_016164225.1 Gammarus roeselii
ACTCTGATCCGAGCCAGACAGTGTCTGGCTCTCTGTCTATCTGACTGTCCGTCACTCAGTTATAGTAGATTCGATTCGATTAGAATAAAGAAAACAAACGAGTACGAGTGCTAATGTCGAGTGTTTCCTTTGAAAAAAGTGAAAAGAGTGGGAGAAAGTCAACGAGGCTTTAGAAATTCACGCCCACGTACAGAAAAAGTATGGTTGTAAGGACAGAAAGAAGAAGGACCACCACTTCTCGCACCACTACCGACTACAACCACCCCACTACTACCCGGGGCATTTCAGCCCCGAAGAAAAAAAGGTCGAGAGTCAGGTTGATATGATTAGGATCGTGGCGAACAAGATGAGAAGATAAGAATTCAGGTTCCAGGCGGTTGCAACTCAGACGGCCAAGCTGAGACGGCCACGCCCATATGCTCAGCGGACTCACACTGTTCCTCGAGCGCATGCCTGTCGGCTTGCCCTAGAGGTTTGGTCAGACGGACTCCAACTAGGTATTGAGTCTACTTCGGAAGAGCATATGGTACCTAAATTTTGACAAGAATGTGCACATTTATCGAGAGTCCCACACCCAGTTGCTCGGGTAGTGGTCCTCCTTCATGTGCTCTGAAGATTAAGTCTTCTAAACGCAAGCGGTTTCTTGAATGCTGTCGCACTTCAAGGTGAGATTTCGGAGTGACATCTCCTAGGGATAGGCCTGCCCATGGCTGATCTAGAGTCTAGGTCGGAATTTTTCAAAAATATCGTGAAATTTTGGTAAGTGCAAATGTAGGAGAGCACCACTCCCAGTTTCCTGAGAGTGGTTCTCCTAGTGTTCACTAATGTAAGTCTCTGAGCACGTGTGTCTGACGTTGCTGCACCACGTCCCAACCGAATCTCTGCTACAGAAGAGAAGGCGGTTAGTTATCTTCATCGTACAAGGGAATAAATTTCAAGGTGGGAGGACGTCAGCGGGTATCTCCAGGGATTAGTTTGCACTTATATATAATTTCCAAATGCATCAGGTGAGATGCCAGAAGGACATCTCCAAGAATATTTTATTTTTCAGGGACATCTAACATATATTATTTCACTAGGTAATCGGTACGTGCTGCCAACCGACAGGAGCACGATAAATTAGCTCGAACATCTGTAAGGAATGGGTTAGTAGGTGAGCGTCTCTCTGCGACATGCTGCAACAGGGTCACTCCCGGATCTGTACTACGGGAGAGGAAGAAGACAGTTACTTCATGCAGAATGTTCAGATGGGTCATTTCAAAGGCAGGTGCATCAAGTGCTTTTTAATAATACGAGGTGCCTGAAGGACACCTCCAATATATTTCAATTTTCAAATGAGATGCCAGGTAGGCATCTCCAAAATCTATATATGAATATTACATATGAATATTACAAAAAAATGTCAGAAGGACATCTCCAACCGGCGCTGGTATTTACGAAGGAAAGAAGAAGAAGAAGCAGAAGAAGAAGAAGAAGAAGAAAAAGAAGAAGAAGGAACAAAAATTCCTAGTGTCCTTCCTTAGGAAGATACTCACTGAGCTAAAAGATGGGTATTTGTTGGGGTGTGGGGTTGAGCCGCCGTTGCGGCTCATCGGTAAGCGTCGATGGGTCGCCGGCGGACTTCACCCGCACATCTTTGTTGTGTCTACGTCATACATTAGAGGTAAGCAATGCTCTCCTCCTGTGCGGATTCAGTTTTCAAATATCATGGGGTGTAGGGGTGAGTCGCCGGCAGACTTCACCCTCACCCTCGCTCCATTTTTATCCTTTCGTTTCACCCACAGGAAGTGTAGAAAAGTGAAGGAGAAATACCATTCGGTCGGCAAGGCCTCTCCATGGGAAAGTACTTACGCCCCAACAATAGATGTTATCTGTGTAATCTACGTCGTACGATAGAGTTGAGCAAGCTCTTCTCATGGCGCGGTTTCGATATTCAACAGGCACCATCCACTTTGGAGGCAACGAACATCTCCCACGGAGAAACCTCGCCGACACGACGCCACTCCTTCCTTCACTCCTCCACACTCCTCGCGGGAGAGTAAAGAAGGGATGGGTGTGGTGGTACGTGCTGACACTGTACCACATGAAAATAATAAAAATAAAGAGTAAAAATATATGGTATCCCTCCAAGTCTTCACTGCCGCATAGAGTTGAGCAAGCACTCCTCTGAGGCGGTGTCTAATTTCCGGCACCATAGTCCCTGCATATGCTTGTCCCGTTAGGATAGCACACGGCCTCGTAGGTTAGCGGGATGGGTGAATGCGAGTACCGGTACGGGCTCACACCCAACCGCTGGCCCTGGCGTGGGTTTAGGGGCGGATGCGAGTCGCCGTAACACCTCTCACCCGGTGAATTTTTAGAATGATCGTTCTCAATTTTATCAGTCACTGTGTTTGCAATGTATTTATATCAGTCTCTGTATTAGCAATGCAGTAATATCAGTCTCTGCATGCAATAATATCAGTACCTGAAACTGCAATGGTAGAAAGTGTTCCGTTCTGACATGGAGTTTCAGTCCTAGAGTTGATCAGCATTCCATTATAACTGTTAATGTAACAACTACCGCTACCAGTGGCAATTCAATGTCCTTCGTTTTGCAGAGGAAGTTACGAAAAATGTAACCAAGGTTACGGTTACCTATCTTGTATTTTTCTTCGACCTGCGCGTTCCATTTCATATCTTTCAAATAAAGACACCCAAGTCTCTCAGCTGATCAACAGTTGCAAGATCGCTTTATGCCATCGTGTGGTTGAAGTTGGCATTGCGACACCCCATGTGCATAACTGAACATTTTGCAACATTAAAGGGCATCTGCCACGCTTATGACCATTGGGCGATTTTTTTTAGATCTTGTTGAATCTCAACTCTGTCTCTCTTCCTCCATGATGCATGGCAGAGCTTTGTGTCGTCGGCAAATTTCGATACCTTGGACAGAAGCCCCGCATCCATATCGTTTACATAGATGAGGGAGAGGATAGGACCCAGGACACTGCCCTGGGGCACCCCAGAGGTAAGAGGAGCCCACTCAGACAAAGCCTGGCCGATGCTTACTCATTGCTTGCGTCCTGATAGCCAGGCACGCAGCCAGCGAAGTAAGTTGCCCCCAATGCCGAGCTTAGAGGCTTTGTGTAACAGTCTCCTGTGCTGCACCTTGTCGAAGGCTTTTTGGAAGTCTAGGTAGATGACATCCAATGCCTTACGACGGTCGTACACGTTGATCACCTCATTGAAGAAGTCCAGCAGATTCGTCAGACAACTCCTCTCACGGCGGAAGCCGTGCTGAGTGTCATGAATGAGTCCGTTGTCTTCCAGATGATCGACGAGAGGATTTCGTATCAATCGATCGATGGTTTTGCACACGATCGACGTCAAGCTGATCCGTTGATAGTTGCTGGGTGATTGTCGGTCATCTTTCTTGAAGATTGCCGTGACAGTGGCAACTCTCCAGTCTTCGGGAACCTCGCCACTCGTCATCGATAAGTTGAAGATGTGGGTTAGGGAATCCGCCAATTTTTCTCGAATTTCCTGTAGAACTCTTGGGTGGTGTCCATCGGGACCGATCGATTTGTAAATGTTCAGTTCCTCAAGCTGGTTGACAACTTCCTCTCTTGTGAACGCAATGTCGTTGAGACTGACTTCCCCAGCGTAAACAGTACCTCGTTCGTAGCCGGGGCTCGCCACTGTGAGCACTAAACAGAAGAAGCTTTTCAGGACACTGGCCAAGTCCTTAGGTGACGTTCTGAGGACACCATCTTCATTCATTAGCGGACCAACTGAGTCCCTAGCAATTCTACGCTCATTGACGTAGTGATAGAAATCCTTCGGGTTCTCATTGACGATATCCGCAATATTTTTCTCTTTCGTGCGCTTAGAGGATCAGACTAGTCTAGTGGCTGTCCTACACGCCAGGCGGTGCAGTTCTGCCGCCTCTTTGGTGTTATCCCTCAGTCGTTGCTCTTTTAGTTGATCGCGACGATTCAAGGATCTTGCATCTTCAACGTTTCACCAAGGGGCCTGATCCTTTGAGCGGGATCAATTGTCCTCAAGGGTATACATCGGTCGCTACTCTTGCGAACTCTGTCATTAAGGATACGGCAGCATTGAGCCTGGTAGCATTAACTCTGCTGCCAGGTTTCTACTCTGGAGATCGAGCCATGTTTCGTTTATGCCAATGACATCAAACGAGTACAGGGTCGCCAGTTCCCTCAGTTCGTCGAATTTAGGGGCATATGACTGCGCGTTGCAGAAGAAGACCTTCAGACGGTGCGTGTCCCGGTCTTCGACATCTTCATCATTGGGGGGGTCTCGACCTGGCAGCTGTGGAACAGAATCTTGTCCATCCCCAGAATTGCCTTCTTATGAGCCCAGTAACGCATCTGCTGCGGGTACTGGGCCCTCTAGGTACGGTTCCCTGAGGCCAAAACTGGACCGTTTAAAGCACGCTGGACACCTAACTTTTGGGCCTAGTATTTCTTAGCGCTTAGATGGAGCAGTCGGCCAAGTCTGGCATTTTTTACATCATCCAGGTGTAGGCCATCTTGTAGGAACAGATCGGGCCTCTCTCAAAAGTCATCAAACAAGTTGATGAAGAATACTCCACTGGAAATGCAAATGGTCTCGAGGGCTTGATTTGTATAGGTTTTAACTTGCTATACAGCTCGTCATTATCCTTCATTCGCGGTAAGATGGATGTGATAGCCACTCGAGCGTTTTTCGCCTTGATGTAAGAAATCAGCTGCCTATACTTGGCTAGCAGATCTTAAGACCTTGTCCTTTTAAAATCATGGCTACCTACATGGCAGATGGTGAGTGTCTCCCGGCTGGAAACTTCAACCCCAGCAAAAGCACCTCTGATCTTTCCAATCGTGGCACCGGGTTTGCAAATAACCCGTCTCTTTGCCCTACACCTACGAGCAAATTCAACCGCCTGGTGTCGGACGATAGAGTCACCTAGGACAAGTGTCTCAATTTTGCCGTCCAGGTCCGTGAACCTCTCAAAAGTGTTCCACGTTGGCATCACAAACGCGGGCCGGTTCACGAAGGTGAACCGGTTCTGGACCTGCTGATATCCATCCGAATCTACGCCGTTCCGTCGAGGTTGGGTGCGGTTTCAGCCCGTGGATGCCTTGGTCCGAGGAATCGGCTTAGTCTCAGTTTTCAGTTTCCGGGCAGCCGAAGACCTCTCGTCCTGGCAGGAAGAAGGTACCCCGGGTTTGGGTTTGGGGGTGGAAGCGAGTTGCGAGCTCACATCCAGCACCGGCAGCCTTGATATGGGCTTAGGGGTGGATGTGTGCTGCCGTTGCAGACTCGTACCCAGGACGTCACGGTAGGAAGTCAGAGCAAGACCACCAAGACTCCCCCGCGATCGAACTGGGTCCCTTCGTTCAATCCTCTCCGGGGATGCCTCTCCGTCCAGCTGTAAAACATGGATCACCTACTCGGTAACTTTTACTAGTTTCCTTGTCTGTTCCGCCAGGCTCTTACTAGCCTTCTCCATATCAGAACGTAGGCTTCTACTGAGGTCTGCAGCAAAGCTCTCTAAATCATGCTTACTAACAAGGACTCTTGGACCTTACGTACCTCATCTCTCACCTCCGCTACGGACTCCCAAATCGTGCCGATCTCCTCTCTCATTACCACATACTCACCGGCGTCAATGCGCAGCTGCTCCGAGAGGACGAAGACGTTTCCCCCAAGGATCCCGTCCTCTCCGCCGTCGTCCATCCGCCGCAGGCCCTGGAAGGTCACCAGGACCTGGTCGAGCCTGCGGTCTAGCTCGCAAAGCCGGCAGACGAGGTCTCCCGCGAGGTCCCTGAAGACGCTCCTGCTCATCCTGGCGAGGCAGACCGAGCAGTCCGCCAGAGTAGGAGGCATCCTCATGAGTAGTCCGCGGGAATCTTCGGCTTCTTTTTCGCAGGCGCGGTTCATTACTCACTTAGCTTATTAGTTTCAATATTATTTTAAATTAATGTTCAATTATTTATTAGCTCACTTAACACGGTGAATGTTCTCACTTGACACAGCTCTCACGCACGAGAGTCTGTAAAGAAAGCACATGAGTCTGTAAAAAAGCACAAAAGTCTGTAAAAAAGCACAAAAGTCTGCGAAACAGCACAAAAGTCTGTAAAAAAGCACAAAAGTCGGTTAGTATACGGCACGAGGACAAGCGATTGCGTAGTGCTAGGTTACGAAAAAAAGTAGAATTGCGACGTTGGGATTAGGAAAAACTCGATTCCTGAAATATTGTTATGAAGTCACTAATTGTCAATAATTGGTCAAGGGCATTCCAGTCATCGCTAAAAAAAAAGATCAAATTGAATCAATCATATTCCCATTACAACACTGCATAGGGGAGTGACAGCACTTTATTTAAAAAAAAAATGTGTTGGACCGTTTCATAGGAACATATGTTTTCTCCAGCTTTTTCGATGCCACTATAATTCGGAAATGAAATGTTACGCCAATATTCCCTCATTTGAGTAAGTGATACTGCGTAGCTTGGAATCTTGCCTGTGTTATGTAATTTCATTTTTAGCGACTCTTTTCATTACTCCCCGATCAACTCTTCGTGAAAAATGATACCACCCCGGAACATAGGAGACAGGAACGGGCGATACAAGGTCAAAATAATAACTAAGAAGGAGATTACTTGAAGGTTTAAATTTTTGGAAGCCAAATGCTCCGGACCTAACCGATAGATGTGGTTAGGTCCGAGGGGATTTATTGCAACAGATGCGACACGTAATTTTTTTTTATTGTAATTTGTGCTATACATAAATCGAGAGGATTTTGAACAATTTTACCTTGACTCAAACTTCTGTACCCGAAAACTTTTTGTTTAGGGCGTGATACACCATGTGGCCTCAGCCGTCATCATCACAGTCATGCATTGCAGTCAGTAAGATAACCCCACTATGATGACAACCGCTTCATCATGGTTATTCAGAAGCCAAATCCCAGAATCAGATGCACGGCTCAATTAAATATTGAACACGTAAAAAAATTGACAATACTGTTAGTTACGAGAGATTGTCCCACCAACGGTACGGGAGCCATTGCATGACCACGGTGATGCAAAGACAGACTTGTGCACCTTCACCTTAAGTGCCGATTTCTTTTGTGAGGGCATTGGAATCCGCCTTTCGTAGGGAGGGGGGGGGGGAACAATTCTGAACAATTCTGAACAATTTTATTATTCCATCATTACTGCCTAAAGGTACCAAATAAATCCGACTATTTGCAGAAATTTGGTCTGGACCCTTCAAAGTCTCTGTGTTTCGTAGTCGGGGTAAGGGATGGGGGGTGATAATGTAGAGTTTTTCCATCCGAGAATGAGTGGAGGGTTGTTTTATTCTTTAAGCCAAGCAAGCATTACAGCGATCATTCTCAACAGTTTAATTTTATTCAGTTGGGTCAATGGAAAGCTTTTTTAACAGCATTAACTATTCTTTGCAAGTCGCACTGAGGATGTAACTGAAATATTATTTTGGATTCCTTTACATTGATTTCAGCTATTCACGTTACGTATCCTTTAAATAAAGTTGACTGTTACCAGGAAACATGTTATCCATTGCACGTATTTCTGGTTATTATGAATAATTATCATAATAGGGAACGGAAGTGAAGAAAAAAACAAAAAACAATGGGATCTGACAACTATTTATGTTCTCGGGCAACATTCGAAAGGTTGGCAGAGATTCGTTGAAAAAAAACTGTTCTGAAGCATACATTGTTTGAAATAAAATAATTTTTACAGAGAAAGTCTGGCAATCCTAGCACAGATGGACTTCCAGAATTTATCGGTATAGTTTTATTTCATGAAAAATCACTTATGGTAAACATCGACATCGGATTTGTCTTAATTTGTTTAAGAAAAATTTATTATAGTAAATTTCACCTTCATTAAAAACCGAGAGGGATGATCGTGAGCGATAAGGGGTGGGCTTAACTACAATTTCTTGCATCAAGAGGTGATCCAATTTTGGTTCCTGATGCTTCGGGTCTGAGACTATCCACAAGACCATGGAGTACGCAGGGAGGTTGTGGGCTCATATCTTGGGTATTGCAGCATTTTGCTAGTCATGAAATCATGACTGCCGGATTTCTGGAATTCGTTGGTAGTTGAAGGTCTAGTAGTTACTTATTTTTAATGTTTATGGTGGATAAACTGGGAATGTTTGGCTTTATCCATGTTGTCCTCGTAATAAAGAGATGTTAACAGCACATGAACAGAGAACAGTGGAACTGACAGCCTTGTCTATTAAATGAAATTTTATTTCAACTGCATAAACTATTTAAAGAGTTTCATTTACAAATACACTTCTGCCTTTTCTCAAACAAATGTAACTTAAATTGTTTGTGTTTCCTAACATCATTCATACCTGACCGGGACTTTGAGATACTTGATTGGTGTTCGGTGACCAATCGATAAGTTGATGAATACCTCGAAAATCTGTTGGAGATCTAAACCAGTCTCTGAGAAGTGGTTAACTTCACAAAACCAATATGTACTACAATCGTTTCGTTCACGTATTATCAAAGTTACACGACTTGTCGAGAAATTATATACCCTCCTTGCATGCTCGTGTTGTGAGTACAGGCTATTCTGAAAGAACATGAGCATTTATATTCAGAGACACTCGGGAGTCCAAGTTATTACCAATTAAGAAAGATTGCGATAATTTCTTTGATCCTGTTGTGTTTAGGAGTGCACACGAAAACCTTTAAGCAAAATGCTTAGAGTGAACTCCATCGATCACATCGATGATCTTCATCTTCCTCTGAATTTGGTAGAATATCTCAAATAAATTTAATCCCGAATCAGTTTACTCATTAGAAGTCACGTTTGCTGACCTCTTTGCTGACCACGTTTGCTGACCTCTTTCCATAAGTTCATCCATACGTATCATTCATCAAACCAATGCACGTGTTTGCTCAATCAATCGAACGTCGGAAGCTCGACTAGCTCAGCTCGCAGGGAGGAGACTCGGGACCGAGCAGTCATTTATTTGTTTGACAATGCTAAAAAGAAACTAATCATTTATACTCTTTTTTAACCTTTAGTTCTTCCATTTCAATATAAATTCCAACCGTAAATCAATGAACGTTTGACTCAAACAGAGAAATAACCCTCTGCAATGCGGTGTTTTACGTGTAGCAAAGTTACAGCGATTTGCCTGTTTTTTTAAAACAATAACTATCAAATCATCCGCTACGATGTATGTTTATCTACGAATCTGCATATTGTATAAACGTTACTACTCAAAAACTGACACCGGTACTGTCACCACCACTGTGAGCCTTCTCCAATTCCTGCTGTCATCTATACGATCACTGATCATCCTCCCCCAACCCCTATCTGTCCATACGGGATCACTAACAGTTATTGTTGGCCTGAGTTGAAAATCAAAGCCGTCAGTCATTACTGACAGGTGGGAGGGGGGGGGGGTTATGCGACAGGTGACGAGGCAGATCATTTGAAATTAAGGAATGAGTTTGCTATTACCGTTAAGGATCCTTGTCCTATGACTTGTAATCAGTTTAAAAACATCCACCATCCTTTTCAATTGAGAAGAATGTATATATTATATTTTGATGCGAAAAAATTCTGATTTATTGCTACTTTCTTAATATATTTTCCAAGGTTGAACCTATGCACGGAGGTTTGACAAAAATTCCAATCGTGATATAGGCCGCTGTTCAGCGGGAGCAGCATCAATTGTCATCATTCATTTCATACTCGGTCATCTCACTCATCTCATGGTTCTAGAGCGCTTCCGACCGCCGCGCAGATGATACCTCGAACCCACTGCTGACCGCCGCACTGTGCAAAAGGCTCCCTACCGCCTCATATAAAATGCCTTGTCCCCCGCTGCTGACCGTCGCACTGTGCGAAAGGCTCACTACTGCCTCACATATAATACCTTGGCCCCCACTGCTGACTGCGTCACTGTGAAAGAGGCTGCGGAAGTCCCAACACCGCAACAAACAAACGCGTCGCTCGCAGGAGAGTCTGCAGCAGCTTGCGTCATCTGATTGTCGCTGTGGCTGCAAGTTAAGCGGCTGTGGCCGCGTGTTGAGCAGCATTGACAGCATGTCAGGCAGCAGTGTCAGCATGTTGAGCAGCAGTGGCAGCATGTTGAGCAGTAATGGCAGCATGTTGAACAGTAGGGGCAGCATGTCGAGCAGCAGTGGCAGCATGTTGAGCAGCATTGACAGCATGTCAGGCAGCAGTGGGAGCATATGGAGCAGTAATGGCAGATAATGAAAGGTAACTTGCTCCAATATCCTTGTAAACCTCTGATTGCTGAAGAAGTTTTCTGATGTGCCCCGAATATAAAGTGAGAATTATTGCTGGAAAGACAAACCGTTGAAAACACGTATAAAGTGTGCGATGTTATTCACCTTCACAGAAATTCGAAATGGCATCTTTATTATCCGTTAAATGGAAATAGAAGAGAGAAAATGATTTTATTAGGGTAATGTCGGTGTTAACGAAACTAGTATTAATTACAACGAGAATGTCTGGTCAATGGAGAGACACATACCATTTCAGCCGCAATATGGCGAGACACATACCATTGCAGCCGCAATATGGTGAGACACATACCATTTTAGCAGCAATATGGGGAGACAAATACCATTGCAGCTGCAATATGGTGAAACACATACCATCGCATCCGCAATATGGTGAGACATATACCATTGCAGTCGCAATATAGTGAGACGCATACCATTGCAGCCGCAATATGGTGAGACACATACCATTGTAGCAGCAATATAGGGAGACACATACCATTGCAAATGCAATTTTTTGATACACATACAATTGCAGCCGCAATATGGTGAGACACATACCATTGCAGTCGCAATATGATGAGACACATGCCATTGCAGCCGCAATATGATGAGACACATACCATTATAGCCGCAATATGGTGAGACACATATCATTGCAGCCGCAATATGGTGAGACACATAGCATTGCAGCCACAATATGGTGAGACATTGCAGCCACAATATGGTGAGCCACATACCATTGCAGCCGCTATATGGTGAGACACATACCACTGCAGCCGCAATATGGTGAGCCACATACCATTGCAGCCACAATATGGTGAGACACATACCAGTGCAGTCGCAATATGGTGAGAAACATACTATTGCAGCCGCAGTATGGTGCGACACATACCATCGCAACGGCAATATGGTGAGACACATACTATTGCACGAGCAATATGGTGAGACACATATCACTGCAACCGAAATATGGTGAGACACATACCATCGCAGCCGTAATATGATGAGACACATACCATTGGAGGAGCAATATAGTGAGATACATACCATTGCAGCCGCAATATGGTGAGACACATACCATTGCAGTCGCAGTATGGTGAGACACATACCATTGCAGCCGCCATATGGTAAGACACATATTAATGCAGCCGAAATATGGTGAGACACATACTATTGCAGTTGCAATATGGTGAGACACATACTATTGCAGCCGCAATATGGTGAGACACATACTATCGCAGCCGCAATATGGTGGGACACATACCACTGCAGCAGCAAATGGTGAGACGCATACCATTGCAGCAGCAATATGGTGAGACACTTACCATTGCAGCCACAATATGGTGAGACACATACTATTGCAGCCGCAATATGGTGGGACACATACCATTGCATCAGCAATATGGTGAGATACGTACCATTGCAGCCACAATATGATGAGACACAAACCATTGCAGCCGCATTACGGTGAGACACATACCATTGCAGCCGCAATATGGTGAGACACATACCATTGCAAGATCAATATGGTGAGACACTTATAATTGCAGCCGCAAAATGATGAGACACTTACCATTGCAGCCGCAATATGGTGATACACACACAGTTGCAGCCGCAATATAGTAAGACACATACTATTGCAGCCGCAATATGGTGAGACACATACTATGGCAGATGCAATATGGTGATACACATACTATTGCTGCCGCATAATGGTGAGACGTATACTATCGCAGCCGCAATATCGTGAGACACATACTATTGCAAGATCAATATGGCGAGACACTTACCATTGCAGCCGCAAAATGGTGAGACACTTGCCATTGCAGCCGCAATGTGGTGAGACACATACCATTGCAGCAGCAATATGGTGAGGCACATACCATTGCATCTGCAATATGGTAATACACATACCATTGCAGCAGTAATATGGTGGAGCACATATCATTGCAGTGGCAATATGGTGAGACACATACCATCGCAGCTGCAATATGGTGAGATACATACCATAGCAGGAGCAATATGGTGAGACACATACAATTGCAGCCGCAATATGGTGAAACGAATACCATTGCAGCCGCAATATGGTGAGACACATACCATCGCAGCCGTAATATGATGAGACACATACCATTGGAGGAGCAATATAATGAGATATATACCATTGCAGCCGCAATATGGTGAGACACATACCATTGCAGCCTCAGTATGGTGAGACACATACCATTGCAGCCGCCATATGGTAAGACACATATTATTGCAGCCGAAATATGGTGAGACACATACTATTGCAGTTGCAATATGGTGAGGCACATACCATTACAGCCGCAATGTGGTGAGACAAATACCATTGCAGCCGCAATATGGTGAGACACATACCTTCGTAGCAGCAATATGGTGAGACACATACCATCGCAGCCGAAATATGGTGAGACACATATCATTGCAGCAGCAATATGGTGAGACAAATACCATAGCAGGAGCAATATGGTGAGACACATACAATTGCAGCCGCAATATGGTGAGACATACCATCGCAGCCGCAGTTTGGTGGGACACATACCATCGCGGCCGCAATATGGTGAGACACATACCATTACAGCCGCAATATGGTGAGACACATACCATAGCGGGAGCAATATGGTGAGACACATACAATTGCAGCCGCAATATGGTGAAACATATACCATTGCCGCCGCAATATGGTGAGACACAAACAGTTGCAGCCGCAATATGGTAAGACGCATACGTTTGCAGCCGCAATATGGTGAGACACATACCATCGCAGCCGCAATATGGTGAGACAAACAACATTGCAGCCGCAATATGGTGAGACAACTACCATCGTAGCAGCAATATGGTGAGACATACCATCGCAGCCGAAATCTGGTGAGACACATATCATTGCAGCAGCAATATGGTGAGACACATTCCATAGCAGGAGCAATATGGTGAGACACATACAATTGCAGCCGCAATATGGTGAGACATACCATCGCAGCCGCAGTTTGGTGGGACACATACCATCGCGGCCGCAATATGGTGAGACACATACCATTACAGCCGCAATATGGTGAGACAAATAACATTGCAGCTGCAATATGGTGTGACAACTACCATCGTAGCAGCAATATGGTGAGACATACCATCGCAGCCGAAATCTGGTGAGACACATATCATTGCAGCAGCAATATGGTGAGACACATTCCATAGCAGGAGCAATATGGTGAGACACATACAATTGCAGCCGCAATATGGTGAGACATACCATCGCAGCCGCAGTTTGGTGGGACACATACCATCGCGGCCGCAATATGGTGAGACACATACCATTACAGCCGCAATATGGTGAGACAAATACCATAGCAGCCGCAATATGGTGAGACACATACCATCGCTGCAGCAATATGGTGAGACACATACTATAGCATCAGCAATATGGTGAGGTACATACCATTGTAGTCGCAATATGAAGAGACACATATCATTGCAGTCGCGATTTGGTGATTCACATACCATTGCAGCCGCCAAATGGTGAAACCCTAACTATTGCAGCCGCAATATGGTGAGACGCATACCATCGCAGCTGCAATATGGTGAGACACATACCATCGCAGCATCAATATGGCGAGACACATACTATCGCAGCCGAAATATTGTGAGACGCATACCATCACAGCAGCAATATGGTGAGACACATACCATTGCACCTGCAAAATGTTGAGACACATACCATCGCAGCCGCAATATAGAACTTTTGAGTACTTTTATAAATTATGTGAGTTGTGAGGCTTACGGTGACGCATTGATGATGTACCATCGTTAAACTCCTGGCTCATAGTGAACCATTATGAAATGAGTGCATGTGCACGTCAAATGAATGATGAAAATATAAATAAACGAGTCGCTCTACAAAAGCCAGCCATATTACTGTGTTAAGAACATTTAGTTGCACGTTAAAACAGTGTTTTTTATAGATATTTTTTGTTTACTACCATTGTACATACACATGATCCTATTAGTGATTCACCGGTACAATTGGCAACAAGTCAAACAGACTGTTGATAACGAGATGAAGGGGCACTCGTATGAATGGAAGACATCACTGTACATTGGAACATAAGAGATTTATAACATGAAAGCCTGTGGAATCGATCTTATTCAGTGGTAAGGGCTTGTGACCTTCCAGGAGAGGTTTCTAAGGCCATTCATGATGATGTGTCATAGATAATAGTTGGTAAATAATTGCAGACGTGAGGGACAGCCTGTTTGAGAGGAAACAGTGCATCGATGATGCACAGACCTTGTTTGATAGGATGAGAATAGAATATATCAACAGCAGCGAGCTTGAGTCCAATTAACTCCTCCTCAAGCCCCGTTTTTTTTTAATCGTCAGTGCATTCGTCGTTATATGCATATTCTACATTGGAAAAAAAAATTGTGACTTATTTCATGAGGTGGCATTAGATTTTGTTGGTAAAGACGGTGAAACATGGCCATGGGGTTTCAATTATCTTTGAAATTTTTAAAATAATTGCGACGAAACGGTATGAGTGCAATCAAAATCTGTTTAAAATAACAGACCTGACAGTGTAACATACCTCACAGTGTAACAAACCTGCTAGTGTAACAGACCTGACAGTGTAACAGGCCTGACAGTGTAACGAGCCTGCCAGTGTAACAGTCCTGACAGTGTAACAGACTTGACAGTGGAACAGACCTGATAATGTAACATACCTGACAGTGTAACAGACCTGACAGTGTAACAGAACTGACAGTGTTACAGACCCGGCAGTGTACCAGACCTGATAGTTTAACAGACCTGGCAGAGTAACAGACCTGACGGTGTAACAGACCTGACAGTGTAACAGACCTGGCAGTGTAACAGACCTGACAGTGTAACAGACCTGACAGTGTAACAGACCTAACAGTGTAACAGACCTGACAGTGTAACAGACCTGCCAGTTGTCTCCATTTATACTGGAAGGTAGCCTGGTGTGGAGTTCACCGCAAGGCAGTAGGGATCAAAACATCTCCATATCCTGTTTTTTTTTAATTCAGGTGCGTGGCCTGATTTGAAAATCACCGCAAGGGATTTTCACAAATGGATGTTCTATCATCAGAGTTGTTCTACTCCCAAATGACGAGTTAACAGGCAAAAAAGCACTGCGTTGTAAATTCGGACTGTAAATAGTTGACTGTACTTAGAAATAGTTGCCTGATCCCAATAATGTTTTAAGTGCCTCCTCAGTTAATTGCTGCCTGTCAGGTGGCGGCCTCTTCAATTAAAGTGGCCTTCCGTACAGCTTCTGTTGGCCGTCCTAACAAGAAGGAGGGAAACGCTGGAATAAGGTAACCGAAAGGAGATGCCAAGGAAGAGAATGGGGAGACGATGGAAACGATTACGTCGGGAGAAAATGGCAAAGAAGAGAAGTGAGTAGCTGAAGAAGGCAGCTCAAGACTTAGGTGACGGGAGGGAGATGGCGAGGAAGTTAAGCGGAGCAGAAACAGGTAATCACGAGACGAAGACGGCAGGTTGGAGATGACGCAACTGTTTGTTCCTGAGTGCTTAAGAAGATTTTGCATCAAAAGGTATCTCAGATCACATACTCTTTCCACCATTCAATTTTTCAGTCGTATTAGTGTTGTGTAGTTAAACACATTCCTCCGTGGTATATTCCATTCAAAACTTGAGAGCTGGTGAGTGGGCTCAAGAACATTACACCTTTTTTTTCTGACAGTGAGTTATAGTGGAAGTATAGCTGCTGTTATACTTTCACTATATTTTTGTCTGATTAGATATTGCAGATGGGAAGTGAATGCGTGGTCACTTCAGATTTCTTTTGTCCGCCTGCACCAAGAAACAAGCTTTGTGCTCTAACCTAATCATTAGTGAGTTGATATGACGTGTCTGCGCTTGCTTTCTTCGGTAAGAGGCTTGACTTGATGATACGCTTTAGTAGGCTGCTCAGATGAAAATATAACATTAACAAACATAGCAGCCACAAGATAAAAAAAGGCCTCGCAAACGTACTGAATGTAAACATGAAAAAAAAACGACATTTTTCTCCTGCGATGTTCATTTGTTTTACCTTGAGAATGGCTCCGAATTTCTGTCAAGGGCGTCATTTCGAGGATATAGCGGTTATTGCGTTTCATCCCATTATTTTTCGAAGTATAGGATCTGATACATTGTCCCACCTATTTTTTATTCATCACAATATGACGATGTGGAAAAAATGAATATGCAATTCAGCCAATTTTAGCCCGAAATGAAATGAGTTGAGTTCAAGTGAAAATTTCTTTAACTGAACGGAGATATGGTAGATACATTATTTTTTTAGTAAATAAACGATTAATAATACGATTTATTAAGCGTTTGTTTGATTCGTGAAAAGTGATTGACCCCTCTACTCCTTATTCTTAATGGCGCTCAGAGATGGTGTCGTGTTTTTGTATGAGGCTCATTGTGGTGTGAACTTACTTCTGTTTATCACATGAGGCCAATTATAGACTGTATCAATGTCAAAGCTGCTTCCTCGGGCATGTTTGTTCATCAGTGCTCGAGCAAGGTTTTGTGACGTAAGACCTTCATCGGAATAGGTTGCTGGTTGACACAGCTGGTCTTTGGGGTGTCCAGGACTTAAGAAGCAATAGAAAATGTACGAGGATAAAACACGAAAACGCTTGACAGAAGCGCGACCATGTGCCTGGACTGCTAAATTCACCACTGGGTTTTACTGCCAAGGAAAATATATGATTTTGCAGTAGCCAGCTGAGGGTTCAACATTCCGAGAATGACGACAGTCAACTTATCCTAATTTCTCACTTGAATGATCTCCTGCACAAAACAGCTTTGATCCTTCGTTTATCTCTCGAGCGCCAGACAAGGCAAGGTGGATGTCACTCCTATGAGGCGCCAATCACCCGAGAGATAGGAGCTGGCGCGCCATTAAGGAAGGCTTTAGAAGAAGATTCGAGCAGCAGCAACTCATGTGCTACCCGCCGACGCCGTTAGGATTAGACCTGAGTGCCAGCAGCAAAGGCTGCAGTATGTAGACCTGAGTGGCACCAGCAGAGGCTGCATAGAGAAGGCCTGACTAGGAGCAGCCGACCATGTTAGAATTGGAAATGAATTTCAGAAGCGGACGCTCTCTTGATTAGACCTGAATAGCAGTACCCGACGTTATTTGGATTATTCCAGAGTAGCAGACACCGACGAAAGGGGGATTTAACCTGAGTGACAGCAGCCCATACTATTAGGATTTAACATGAGTGACAGCAGCCCATATTGTACGGATTTGACATGAGTCATGAGTGATAGCAGCCCATACTGTGAGGATGTGACCTGAGTGGCAGCAGACAACATTTTTAGGATTATACTTGTGGGAGCAGCAGATACTGTTTAAACCCGCGCTGCGGTG
>SDVV010007544.1:0-17722 GCA_016164225.1 Gammarus roeselii
TGTTGATAGAGTCTAGTTTAATCAAGAAGTTACCTCATATGAACACAATGCCAGGTGTCTGTTCGGTTGATTCAGTGACCCGTGATATATTACTCCATTCCAACAGGCACATAATGAATAATTTACCTCCTCCTTATTCAACTCAATAGTTGGGCTCTGCATAGTAAAATATCGTCTTTTCTGGCTTCTAGGTCATGTTGCTTGGTAGGATGTGTGCTCTCGGTTTTTATTCTTCTAACCAAATTCATTTTTGACCAACAGTTTTAGCTTCTTGTTTTATTTTCTAACTTTGTCGCTGAGGAGGGGCATAGACTTGCCCGAAAATTCTGACAATTTTTTAGTAAAGTGATTAGATAAAGGTGGCTCTTTTATTCCTTTTATTCAATTCTCCTCGTGAGTGAGGTAATTTTTCTGATTGAAGAAATACATTTTTTACTTGTTATATTGTATTAATAAAAAGTGTTTTTTCATAATATTTGCTCTTTCACTGATACTTTAAGGTCATAATTGGTTTAGGATGTGGAAAAATGACATCCAGTTAAGTTAGTTTCCAGGGGTGGAATCGGAAAAAAAAACTTAGACAGTCAAGTATGACAGCAGCAAAACAACAAGCATCATAAAGACCTCTCCGACGTAATATTTCACGCAACATTTTATTTTATGCAACTGATACATTCTAATATAGGCATGCTCTTTCTATTGGTACTCTCAAACTTTCAATTTGCATTTCCCATATTGATATATGGGGGGTGCTAGGAATCATGCCGTTTGGTGCGGGTAATCACCCCCAATTAGGGGCCTTAGCTTGCAGTACGGTTTTTCATGTATATTTTTTTTTTGGTTGATAGATTATCGAAACTTACAGTGCTTCATGGTCATAATAGTAGCTATACACACTGTATAGACAAAATTTCTCACTGTATTTACAAAGTCAGCCCTCACGGTATGTACGAAGTCAGGCCGGTCAACGCTGTGTAATCTTTCCAGAGCACTAGCTGAACTGTGACCCTCTGACCCGTTTGTATGCAAGCCATGCCTCCGATCTCTCTCCGGCAAGAGCGGAGGGGCTGTGACAGCCCATAGGGGGCCAAAGCAAACGGGCATGAGTGGTATTAACTTATCAATGAGGGACAACATGACTGACTGAAGAATGGAAAAATCTTCACACACTGAAGAAAAGCTAAATTCTAGCCCCCAGCCAATGTGGAACAATGCCTCCAAAATTCTGGCATTCTTTCCCTTGTGCCAAACACGTTTCTCACCCACGACCATGCTCTCTGGCCCCTCCCTTCTGAAGATATACTCAAACACAACAGGAAAATGCTGGCAGCAAGACAGCGGCAGCAACACAAACACCTCACCAACACGATCACCCTCAGATGTGAGAAGAAGATCCAGTATATTGTCAGAAAGTATAAAAGTAAGCTCTCTTACCCACTGCAAATGTCCAAGAGATAATAGTCTGAAAATTGCATGTCAATTGGCCAAATATAGCCATCAATAAGGTCCAATGACCAGTCAATTGTTGGTAGATTAAAATCACCTGGAATGATCATCTCCTTGCCAGGGCAAAAGTTCAGTAAAAAGTTTGATAAGCTGGTATTTTCTAACATTGTATAAGAAGGAGGCCAATAAACAGCTATAATTAGGTGTACAACTGCAACATTTGGAATGGGCCCCTCAAACATCAAAAATGCTATGTCCTTCTGCAGATACAGCAGCGATTCATGCACCGGAGCTCTGCCATCTCTGATCGAACTATAGTCAGCAATGTCGATGAAGGACAAAGCAACAGAAAGTAACATCCATGTCTAACTTACAGCTATTACTTGAATACACTGCTTCAAAAGCAAATCAGAGATAAAATTCACTTTATTAGCTAGCAAGTTGACATTAACCTGGCAAACTTAATAACAAAAAAATGCTGAAGTTCAGCATAGGAGATAATTCTGATCATTTGACCCAACAGTTTCACCATCTGGATTAGGAGCACCACTACCAGGACCAGCCAGAGCAGCACTGTGACCAGTCATAGCAACATCACGACTGGCGACAGCCCCACAACCAGACACAACAACACTGCAACAATCGGCATCAGAACCGTGACCAGCTGCAGCAGGACCCCAACCAGACAATGCAATACCACTACCAGCTGCAACAACACACGCATCAGCTGCAACAACAATACCACCATCTGCAGCAACACTACCAGCCACAGCAGCACCACAACCAGCTGCAGCAGCAGCAGCAGCAATATGACTAGCTTCAGCAGCAGCACCAGACTAGCTGCAGCAGCAGCAGCACCAGACTAGCTGCAGCAGCAGCACCAGACTAGCTGCAGCAGCAACACCACGACCAGCTGCAACAGTAACACCACGACCAGCTGTAGCAACAGCAGCACCACGACCAGCTGTAGCAACAGCAGCACCACGACCAGCTGCAGCAGCAGCAGCACCACGACCAACCACAGCAGCAGCAGCAGCACCGCAGCCAGCTGCAGCAGCAGCACCGCAACTAGCTGCAGCACCGCGGCTAGCTGCAGCAGCAGCAGCACCGCGGCCAGCTGCAGCAGCACCACGACCAGCCGCAGCAGCACCACAACCAGCCGCAGCAGCACCACAACCAGCCGCAGCAGCACTGCCTTCCTTGACCTATGCCAGGAGCAGTGGGGCCCCTTCTCCCCACACTGCAGGGCACCACAGGCCACAGCCGAGCCAGCTCTCTCCCCCCCACCCACAGCAGGCTTTTCTTCCTGAACAACTCCTGGCATTGTTTGTATGCAAGATCCCTCTGGATAAATATGCTTTCACATCAGTCCAAATCTTTCAATTTCCTGGCACCCAACAGAATCTCACTCCTTGCATTGTCATCGTAGATCTTTGCTCTGAACATTCCAATCTGTGACTAGTAGCTTGGTCAATTCCACACAACTCAGGTTACTGGAGCCTATGGTCAAGCTAATCAGTCAGCTGCTGCAAAGCTAGCTGCACATAAAATTCCCAGATGCAATCCAATTTCACAGGCATAAACACTCCAGCCACAGTTGTTCGATGTTGTGCACAACTATACGTTTGTATCAAGCAGGCAGGATAACAAGCAGCTACACATGCAGGGGAGAGTAGTTAGTAGGCTAGTAGATGCAGTGGCATCTATTGTACTTATAAAGTACAAGTTGGAGAGGAGTACGCAGGACAGGCTGGAGAACAACCGGCGCAACAATACTGCAGGCAGGGTTAACATCTGGCTACATGTCTGTTAAGGTAAGCACTGAGGAGGACCCCTGGTTCTGCTAGTGATAAATGCAGACTGGCAACTGCCATTTGAGAGCATGCAGGTTGAGCCCAAAACAGGGTGCCCTACAATAAATCACCAGGAATAAGGTATATATACATCTTAGGATAAATAATGCGCTTGGACCCAGGTACAGGCAAGAAGCAGGGCAGGGATAGCGGTAAAGTATAATCATGCAAATAACCCCTGCAACTAAATCAAGAATAAATCTTATGATGAATATCATAGCCTCCATCACCAGTTAACCCTTCACCAAGAAGACTTGCCTAGGTAAGGTAATGTGTGCTCACCAAAATGGGGCCCTAGTTGATGAGATGAGTCCTCTCAGATAGACAAGCACATTCAGGGTGCAGGTTGAAGCTGAAGCAGATTGCAGTAAAAAGCAAGCAATTAGGTAAGTACAACTCTGCCTGCCTAACAGCACAAACACATGAGGAAGAAAAGGAACCATTAAGTCTTGAGGCAGAAGACATAGACCATGATGTTGGAAATGGTAGACTAAATGTAATGGGATAAGAGTTCTGCCCTTTCAACATCTATGCCCTAACAGATACACACTTCATAGCCTATGAACTGCCTGTCATAGGGTCCAGACAGGTGTACTGAGCTGCCCACTGATGGTGGATGTGTGGGAGTTGAGGTTGCCTTGGGCAGACTGGGTTCATCTATCGCGGCTGAAGTGTATGCACCACACAGACATCCAGTCATACTAACATGGCCTGATGAACGAACTTTCTGATCTTTATTTACGGAACCGGGATTTGCCGTTACGGCCGATGATGTTGTGCCCAGCCATGCCTTCCACAGGCTCAGTGATTGTCAGACGTGATGTGTGGGAACGCCCGTATGGCAGCATCGACTTGCTCAGGCGTGTAGGTCCAATGTACACTTGTTGGCTATGCGCCGACTGTGGCTCTTCCATCGCTGGCGGAGCTGGGGTTAAACAATAACAACAGCATCTGTCAACAGACCTGCGGACAGGTTTTGACCCTAAATTTATTTATTTTTCAGAACTGTCTGCTGAGAAGGATGGGTGGACAAAATATGGGTATTACCACAACTTCGACCTGTCTCTCGCATCAGCTCCTGACAACATTGATCGTATATCTTGCCATGAGGTATGCAAGCAACATTGTCATCTTACTTTTCCGATCCTGAAAGCATTTATAATTTTTTTACTAGCTGAAGAGGAACCTCTGACCACTCTGATGAAGCTTTTTCTATAATCAACTACATAGCCACATACCTATATTTTCATCAAATTTCTGAACATGGCCAGTCAATTGAGTAATTTTAGCTAGCAACTCTCCAGTTGTTTACAGGAAGACTGAGTAGGGAAGTCCTTGCAATGATCTTAGAAGATATTGGTAAATAATTTTGAATTAGCTAATCCTTTATTATCAAATATTGGAGACAAATTTGAAAATGTTACTAGTTTTACAAATGCTTGGAGACATCCACACCACTAATAAAATCTGAGCAGCTTGTTAACTCTACTTGGATGACAGGCCGAGTATATATAGCGGTAGCTATTAATTGTTATTGAACACTGTTATTTCTCTTTTAAGTAGGCTGCTATACATCTACCAAATTTTAGAAAGCTATTTCTTTCTTCTTTTTTTCCAGGTGAGCACAGCAGAGTTTGTCCATCTGTATGAGAAGCCTTACAAACCTGTGGTCATCACGGGCTGCACAGACAAATGGCCAGCCACCCACAAGTGGACTCAGCAGGTTAGTGGAATAGCCTGAGTTAGGTCTAGTTACAGGTGCTATCAAATATTTTGAATTAGCTATTAGAATTGTAAATATGAAAATAAAAAGGAAGTTTCATGATAAAGTACATTACTGGCTAATTACAATTGCCTACATTTCCAAGTTTTGTTGAACTAGGTTTTTAATTTTATCATTATGGTAATTGATGAAGTGAATAGGTATTTTGAGTTGTACATTTTTTGTTTAATGCAGATGTATGAGATGTTAGGTTATTTCAGAATTAACAGTGGCTTATACGCACTTGGAAGAATAAATAGATGTGGCTACTGGTGCAGTAATTAAAAACTCTACAAGTTGTAGCTAACTAGTGTAGAAGCTCATATCCTCCTCTCTATTAAATAACTCGTTTGAACATTGTTCCATGCTTACATCATAAATAAAATGTTTGGCTGCCAATTTGTTGGTCCTTTTTGCTTGCCTAATGACAAGATAAAAACAGATTCTGGCAGGATGTGGGAGGATTTATGCTGCCTCTTTTTAAAGAGTTTTTGTCAGTGCACAACCTGCCCACCCTGTATTTTTTCAGCTGTTTGCAGGAAGCCTGGCAGTTGTTTATTTTCCTAAGGTACGTGTCCTGGGAGTTGTTTCAGCTCTTTATCCCAGTTCAAGTATGGGTACAGATGACCTTCCCTTGCATCTGTTGAGGAGCTGTGCTAATGAGCTTTCCCTCCCTCTGTTCAATGTTGAAAATTCAATGAGGACAGGAAGTGTCCCTGAAGTTTGGAGTAAATTATTAGTGGTTTCAACATTAGAGGTCAAGCCTTGCACTGAGCCAATGAATTACAGACCTGTAAGCTTTCCATCAGCTTGCTGCTAATCAATGAAAAGAAGAGTTGTGTCCAGGTTGACTGAGTTTATTAAGTGCAACAATATTTTTTCATCTTGTTAGATCAGTACTGTTTTTGGAGTAACTATCACCAAGGGTCAGTTGCTGTTCACATACAAAGACCATGGGAAGAGAATTGACAAGGGATATGTTTTGGATGTCATAATGCTTGACTTTTCAAAACATTTTTAGTGGGAAGTCCTACTGTGGTCATGTCTCTGTTGAACTAATTAGTTAGCTATTTGTGATTTATTGCTGGCCTGGTTCTCTTTATTCCTCTCTGACAGATTTATGAGTGTTTGTGTGAGTAACGGTCTTTGCAGCCTAGTGACTAGTTTTATTTCTCTGAGCTCTGTCCTTGGACCACTGCTGTTCTTGGTTTTTATTAATTACATCTACAGTGCACTTTCATGCAAATTCCAGGCATTTGCAGGTAATTTCTAGTGGTACTTGAAATAGTCATGAGGGTACTGAGTCTGCCATTTA
Organism: Gammarus roeselii; assembly: GCA_016164225.1. Classification (NCBI taxonomy): domain Eukaryota; kingdom Metazoa; phylum Arthropoda; class Malacostraca; order Amphipoda; family Gammaridae; genus Gammarus; species Gammarus roeselii. The sequence continues at coordinate 6,377 of SDVV010007544.1, forward strand.
GGGTGTCCAGCCACTCCAAAATGAACTGGATGCAGTTGACTCGGTTTCAAGGTTCTGGAATCTTGGATTGAATCCTGACCAATGCGTTGTGTTGCACTTTATAGAGGTCAGGTTGATTTTGATGCTCTGGTTCCAGTTAACAAATATTTCATGCAAGGTAGAGCATTGAAAATTGTCACTGCACATAAAGATTTTTGTGTGAGTGTAGATATGAGTTGCAATTTCCACCTGCATGTTTGTGTGGTGGCTTCATAGGCTGGCGAGTTGGCCATCTGTTAGTTGAGACCGCAGAATTTATACTGTCCAACTCTGTGGCCAAGTAGGTAGCATGTCGGGCTCTCCTCACAAACAACTTCCATTGGGAGCTGGAGGTTGTAGGTTCGAGCATACCTGATCTTGGTTGAGGCATTCTGGCTAGTCTCTTGGATGGTTAAAGGCCAGCTCATAAGCGCGGTGAGTTGAAAAAACTATCAGGCGGCAGCTACGCTGCAACCCTCTATATAAGAAGAAAATCTCCAAATTACAAAAAAAATAGTATCTCACATATTCCTCATTCATTGAGTATGTATCCTTTGTTTTGAACCCCAGATATTGTGAGGAGTGATGGTTGCTTGAATCTATCCAGAGAAGGACCTGAAACATTAATGGACTGTTGTAATTGTTTGAGGAGCTTTGATTTATTTTTGTGAAGGGTCAGATTTTGAGGGCAGAACTGATAAAATACTGGAAAAATATTGCTTGGTGAGTTGAAGTATCTGTTGAATGTTTTTACTTGCTCCCCGAGTTTGTACTAAGGATAAATTGATGAATTTGATGTCTTCATCTTGCTCTTCTGATGCCTGCAGTAGGTTTTACAGTGGGAGATGTGTTGGTGTGTGGGAGAGCTTGCCTACTGAGAAAGTACAGTTTACCTGGATCTTACCTGTACCTCCAGGCTCTAGTTTCGTCATACAACACCAGGACAGACGGCGCCCAGTATGTAGCAAGCAAGAGTTGCAGATATATGCAAGCCCATGCTGATCTGATGCATGATGAATTTTTAGAATTTGACTTTTCTTGTGACATTAAACTTTAAAAAGTTGTGACTCACTAATCCCTGTATGTCAGTTGCCTGAAGCACAAATATCAGGCTTATTCTGCCCAGTATTTTGCCGTTCTCCCCCAATTCTTATGTACTGTGGCGCTTGTGCCTCCTGACCTGCTCTGCATTCCGGCCTTGCCGGCGTGTTGTGTAGGCATGAAGCTACCAAGTTTGGTACACAAGGTCAGTAATTGTTTGTCAGTTGATAGCCTTTTGGGAGAGAGAGTTGGGGCTAAGTTCAACTGTCGACTATGAGCTTGCAGTGTGTTTTTTTACCTTGTTTATTTTTTCAGCGCCTCGCTCACAAGTACCGCAATCAAAAGTTCAAGTGTGGGGAGGACAATGAAGGCTACAGTGTCAAAATGAAGATGAAGTACTACCTGGAATATATGATGCACAACAAGGATGACTCTCCCCTCTACATATTCGACAGTAGCTATGGCGATGTATGTCGACCTATAAGCCTATTAGTGCTAGGTGGTCCCCTCCTCCTAGGCATCGATTATGTTCATGGGCGGCATAAATTCACGGCCCAGACGTGGGAGTAAACACCTATTTTTTCATTCAGACTTCCTTCTTCTTGAGCCCTCACCATCTCTTTTTTTTCCACCTCCTAAATATATTGAACTTTTGTTTACCACATTTGCCTTTGATGTTAAGTTTTTAATTCTTAACATGCTGCTCTCACCCTCATAACTACTCTCCACAGTCATTGCTCACCGGTCTTCAATCTTATTTTTTTTTGGATAGCTTATAACAGCCAAGTTGCATGCTTTTTTGCCACATATTTCTTCAGTTTCCCCTTTCCATTCTTGCACTTCTCAAACCTGAATTTCCGTAAAATGAGTAGATCTCAGACTTAGGGTTCTCGCTTCCTGTCTCTTCTTTGTCTTTCTCCCCAGATATTGCTAGTAAACATTCCTTTCATCCATCCATGGACCACTTTTAATCCCTGGGGCTCTGGAGCAGGGTAGGTTAAGTGATACTGCTCATTGCTGCCACCCTAAGAAAGCTGGCACCATATGGCCTCAGCACCTTAGAGGTTTTCGTATCTCCTGTTTTGACATTTGCAGCATCAAGTACATTGGCTCTACGTAATAGTAAGCCCAATCACTCTAATTTAGCCTACGATTTATCTATAGTTTGAGGCCGCGCCAAAAAGTCTCGGCACTCTAATCTATCCCCTCTAGGCATCTGTTGGGTCAACTGGCCACAAGGAGCCACGGCCTAACTGGGGAGTGAACACCTTTATTTACTTTCAGACTCGCCTCTTCTCCCCTATCCTGAATTTACTTTACTTTTATTTACCTCATTTGCGACTAATGGCGGCTGGGTGGCAGCTGGCTTGTTATCTGCCCTACCTTGTCAAGTAGCCCAAGGGGGACAATGTAGAGCAATAGCAATCCAACTGAGCGATTTTATGGAGCCATGCTTGTGTTATTTCCTATCTTTATACCTAATAACTGCTTTGATACTTCTATTAAGGTAATTTAGTTGCTATTGTTGTTTATGGGACCAGTAAGTAGCTGCAGATGCAATATAAAAATGGTTATTTTTGAAATAAAAATAATAGAAGAAATGATTAAATTGTTTCACGTGGATTTTGGAAGTGGAATTTATGTGAAAAAAATTATCTTCTATCTTTCAATAATGATGACATTTTGCCTCTGATTTATGGATTATTATTACAAGGGTTGTATCTGATTAGGCAACTTGATGAAATTAGCAGATAGATTCAGACAAGTTCAAATATGAGGCTTACTAAAGATGGTGGCTTGATGTTTATATCAGACAATAAGCATGAACAATATTGTCGGCTGTCACGCTATATTGATAACTACTTAAATTTCCGTAAATAGTGCTATGTAACTATTGTTTTGCTATTATATGGGTAAATACTTCAAATAAGTGAAGAAAGTAAAGAAAATAATATTAAGTATGTTTTCAGTAGCTTGTTACGTTTTTTCACACAGGAAGTGTCTTGCAGTTGGGGCATCAAATGTGTTTAAAACAACAGTAGGCATTATACTGGCAGGTTTGCAATCTTATTGGTGATAACGAATGTTGCAAATTATTCAACTTTCTGAGGCTGCCATCTGTGTTTGGACAGCACCCTCGCCGCAAACGCCTGCTGGAGGACTACACCGTGCCGCAGTATTTTCAGGAAGATCTGTTTAAGCACTGTGGAGAGCAGCGCCGTCCGCCTTACCGCTGGTTCGTGCTAGGACCTGCTCGCAGTGGCACCGGCATACACATCGACCCGCTCGGCACCAGCGCATGGAACGCGCTCTTGCATGGCCATAAGAGGTCAGCAGCAGAGGGTGGGAGGGGATGTGGACAGTGCGATGATTGCGTGTCTGCTGGGTTGGGTCTCTTTAATCTATGGTGGGTCGAGGTGAAGGACCTCTCACTAGCCAGGTCGCATGAGTACAGTCTACTGCGTTACTCTTTTGGGATCATTTTCTCTAATATTAGTTGGTTTTCTATTCTTTCTATTTTTTGTGTAAGATATTTCATACCTGGGAGCAGATCTCGTTTATGGAACCCACTTTCTTAGCTCTACTGTTTTCCCTATGGGGAGATGCTGGGAGGATTTAACTCGTATCATCTTAACTACTACTGCAAATCTTTGGGCCCCCGTTGCTCAGGTGGGCAAATCTCACCTTTGCAGCCCTCCACAGCCCCGCCAACAGGGCACGCAAGCATAGGAGACAGTACATCTCAGCGCGCCAGCAATCAAAAAGAACAGCACGGCACAAGCACTGCAGCAGGACGCTGGTCGGAATGCGCTCAATAGTTATAAAGAAAACAAAACAACGAAGACAGTCAACAACTGACAGCAGCACAAAGCCACAAAATCACATCCAATTGGGTCTAGCAAAACTCGTACAACACTGCCCCCAATTCCTCCGCCAGGGCCCTCTTGAAGCCGCGAAGTGAATCACATTGCACCACATTAGCGGGCAGCCGGTTTCAAATCTGCACACAGCGAGAATGAAAGAATCTGCGTTTATAGTTCGTCTGACAGCGAGGAACCACCAGTTTGAAAAAATGCTCACGTGTGCCAACATCCGGAGCTCTCTCAAACAAAGCAGACAAACCAGAATCAACAGAACAAGAAAAATCTTCCAACACTTCACAAGATCTGAACGTAACAACCTCCCCCTCACAGAAAACAACTGCATTGCTTTGAGCCGCTCACCTTAGTCCACTCTACCCAGCCCATTAATCTCCCTGGTCCACCTCCTCTGCACAGACTCCAACAATCTCAGATCCCCCAAATATTCCACATTCCACACACATGCGCAGTAGTCCAAGATGAGTCTAATATGAGTAAGAAACAAAGAGACCATGAAAACAGAACTCTTATTGATTGTAAAATGGAACAGTCTGGTCGCCAGAGTGGAAGCCTTTCTTACAACACTCCTCACGTGGAGATAGAACCGCAGCCTTGAGTCAACGAGCACTTCCAGGCTTCTTCGCACCTCTCCTGAAATGAGAGGCTACATAGGCCTGGCACCTTAGGCACTACTGCAAACCCTGGCTCGTCCGTGCTGAACAATTCGTGATTACACATTGCTACTTTGCAGATCATCATTGAAGGTCTTTGTCTACATAGTAGTTAACCTGGTTTCTTCAATGTACTAGCGACTGCGCCAGCATGGAAGGTCTTTGACTATATGGTAGTAACCCTGTCTACCGTTCGTAAATTTAGTACACGTTTCTTCGAACCTAAATCTCCAATTAGTTTTAAGACGAAAAAAAATCTATATATTGCAAGTTTTTTCCCTATGAGATGATGGATTTGTAACACTCGTCACGCTCTACTAACTAGCTGTCTAATTGTCAAACGCGGTGCAGGTGGTCAGCCAGCTGAGTAACCAGGTGCGTGTTACAGGTGGTGCATGTTTCCCACCTCCACCCCGAAGGAGCTGCTCAAGGTGAGCAGTGGTGAGGGCGGCAAGCAGAGCGATGAGGCCATCACCTGGTTCAGGCTTGTGTACCCAAGGACGCAGCAACCGGACTGGCCACAGGAGTACCAACCCGTGAGTATGAAGATTTTCGGGAATGGAGGGGGGGGGGGGGCTGGGGGTGTAGGAATTGTCTCTAGAAAGATGATGCCGTGCATAAGTAATATTATGAAGCTCTTGTACTATTTCTGACACGCTACGCAATGGGGCTTTCATAGAATAACTAACATTGTGCACATTGTTGGCAGTGATGAGCTCATGAAGGATAGGTAACTGATATGGCGTTTATGTAGACTAATATTTTCTGGTGGTGTGTTGGGCTGTTGGTTTGGGATAGTTTCCCATGAAATTACCTTTTAGGCCTGCCGTGACGGCACCTCAACTGGAGTAATGCTATCAACAACACCCTGCGGGTAAGGATACCTGCTATCAATACGCTTTGTAGTCCTGCTGCATGAATCCCCTATTACCTATGGCCTACCGTGACGGCACCTCAGCTAGAGTAATGCTATCAACAACACCCTGCGGTTAATGGATTCATGCTATCAATACGCTTGGTAGTCCTGCTGCATTAGTGCCTATTACCTATTAGGCCTGCCGTGACGGCACCTCAGCTAGAGTAATGCTATCAACAACACCCTGCGGTTAATGGATTCATGCTATCAATACGCTTGGTAGTCCTGCTGCATTAGTGCCTATTACCTATTAGGCCTGCCGTGACGGCACCTCAGCTAGAGTAATGCTATCAACAACACCCTGCGGTTAATGGATTCATGCTATCAATACGCTTGGTAGTCCTGCTGCATTAGTGCCTATTACCTATTAGGCCTGCCGTGACGGCACCTCAGCTAGAGTAATGCTATCAACAACACCCTGCGGTTAATGGATTCATGCTATCAATACGCTTGGTAGTCCTGCTGCATTAGTGCCTATTACCTATTAAGCCTGCCGTGACGGCACCTCAGCTGGAGTAATGCTATCAACAACACCCTGCGGTTAATGGATTCATGCTATCAATACGCTTGGTAGTCCTGCTGCTTTAGTGCATGATTGCATTGCTTGCATTGCTGCATATGCTTAGGCAAGTAACCCTGATCACCCTAATATAAGTTTCTTTTTCAGGTGGAGGTGCTACAGCGTCCAGGCGAGACTGTGTTCGTGCCAGGCGGGTGGTGGCACGTGGTCCTCAACCTTGACGCAACGATCGCCGTGACGCAAAACTTCTGCTCCACCGCCAACTTCCCTGTTGTGTGGCACAAAACGTGGCGGGGCAGGCCCAAACTGTCCAGGAAGTGGCTCAAGATACTCAAGGTGCTGCCACTGCTCTAGGTTGCAGGCATTGTTCATCTAACTTTTATTCATGGTTGAGAGAGATTAGGGTGTCAAGGCCTTCTAGTGCACTGGAGTTGAAAAAACTTCCGCAAGTTGAATGCGCAGGACATGTGCTTGCTCGTGGTACTGCACTTCTGTGAACACTACACTGTTTATAAAATGGACTCTAATAGCATTTGCAGAGCTACAGTAATTTTAATTGCGTTCTAGCTACTCGTCTTTTCCTTGGAAGTGTAAAACCAATTATAAGCTATGGTTTTTAGTTTAGAAAGGCAATATTAATATGGTTCTTTAGTTTTTCTTACAGAATTTTGTAAACCTATTATTTGCGTCATTCTTGGTTTTAATGATTCAACCCGATCAGTTGAGTTGGCAACCTATTATTTTTATTCGCAATAATTCCTGAATGTGATTGCCTTATTTCAGCGCGAGCAGCCCTCGTTGGCCGCTCTGGCTGAGAGCATGGACGTGTCTGGGAGCTCGGGCATGGCCTCTGACTCGTCGTCTGACTCCAGCAGCAGCAGCAGTAGCAGCAGCGACTCATCCTGTGACACCAGCGATTCTGACAGCGGACAGGAGAGTCTTTCGGAGCATAAGAAGAAAAGGTGGGTAGACTGAGCATGATGTCCAATTAGAATAGACTGGTCATAATCTAGGGATGATGGGACCTACGGTAGACTGCTAAAAATCTAAGGATGATGGCACCTACGGTAGACTGGCAATAAATTTAGGGATGATGGAACCTACGATAGACTAGCAATAATCAAAGGATGATGGGACCTAGAGTGCATTGGATGGAGAGACCTGGACAAGCATGGAAACGCCTGAACTGCACGAAGAGGAGGCTGGGATGAGGGAATCAGGACTTCATACCTGAAATGAAGTAGAGTGTACTAAACGTCTCTCCACTGTATAGTTCAGGAAATGAATCTCAGGAACTTGGTGAAACTCGTCTAGGAAATGAGTGAACGTTTCCTGGAGACTTGGCGCTTGCAAAAAAACACTGACAATTTTTTAAATGCCTTGGCTGTTAAGCTAATTTGAAGTCTTGAATGTTTGGTTGGGGTGGATGGATGATTATTCATTCTATAGATCATTAACAGTTTCTTTTTGTATTTTATTATTTCTTCTCGCTTGGTCTCAATTATTTTTCTCTGCCCGTTTTCATGGTGATAAATTTTGCATTGGTTATTACTATGATATGTATCGAGGTTGGTTGAGACAAGGTGACCCAAGGAGAGGAGGTACTCGCGGTACTCGGGGACCCGGGGTTTCGAGAACCCGGGGGACTTAGGAGACCAGGTGGATTTGGGGGGACCCACTTGGACCTTTCTGGGGCCTTTTGGGACAACCTTGAGACCCTTTAGGACGCTTTTGAGAAGCTGTGGGACCCTTTGGAGGCCCCTCTGAATCCTGGAACCTCTGCTCCCCCATCCCAGCGCTGTAAAACCGATACACAGAAAACTGTATATATGTGAGATGCTTGAATAAAACAATTAACCATTACAGTCTGCGGATTGCTGACGCAGAGCCGAGACTGGCCGAAATGATTCGAGACGAGCTGAGACGATGGGACCCGGGGAGCTCGGTGACCCGGGGGACATGGGTTACCCTCCGTGATTCGTCGGGCTCCTTTGGGACCCGAGACACCTCTGCCACCCCACTCCCTCCCCAAAATGCTTGAGTAAAAAATTTTGTTATTACAGTCCACACGATCACTACCGCAGAGGGGGCGAGCCGCGTCGAGGCTGGTCGAGATCAGTCGAAACATGTTGAGGCGAGTCGAGTTGGGCGCGACAAACCGAAACTGGCCGAAATGATTCGAGACCAGCCGAGATGAGCTGAGACGAGGGGTCTCGGGGAGCTCGGGAAGACCCGGGGGACTTAGGTTACTCTCCGGGATTCATCGGGCTCTTTAGCGACCCAAGGGACCAATGCACCCCCACCCTATCCCCTTGAACAATCAGTGCGAAATCAATAATCTGAGCAGTTTTTCTGCCCATGACGAACCTGCTCTTACTTTCTTTTTCACGATCCGCAATATTATAACGCTGGTGTATTTGGGCGGGAGTTCCTGTTTGTGATTTTGTGAATGGGTCTTCTTTCTTCAGTCTGTGCTCGCTCGCGCGTGCACGAACCATATGCAGTTTCTGGGGTTGACCTGGACTGCGCAGCAATGAAACTTTGTGACGCGTTGCGGTTGAAGTCTATCTAATCCGTGAAGCCATGGACCTTGTACCAATTTCGACGATGTTTGTACGCACTGTCGCGCATGCAGGTTACTCTTGGAGTTCTGAGTGGTTGAAGGCGGGGATTCGTTTTGTCTGAGTCTTTATCTTGCCTGAGTAAATAAATTGTACTAAAAATAAAATAGACCACGTAGCGTTGCTGTCGGAGCTGGCTTTGTCTGAGTAGCCGTGAACCTTGTACCAATTTCGACGATACTATCTGTGCGCACTGGCGTGTGGACATATTACTCATGAGGTTCTGAGGGGTTGGAGGCAAGGATTCGTTTCGTTTCATCTGACTAATACAACCAAACCGCGTAGCTGTTAATATTGTGTTGCGTTGCTGTCGGAGCTGAATTTGCCCGTGTAACCACTGGCCTTGTACTAATCTCGACGATGCTACCTGTACGCACTAGGGTGCGTACATATTTCTCTTTGAAGTTCTAAAGGATTGGAAGCGGAGGTCCGTTTCGAGTAAGCGTTTCTCTTCTGCGCACCAGCGTACGTCTGACATTGCTAAAATTTTCACTTTTTTTCTAACGTTGAAAGTGGTTTTGTTTTTTCCTGGCACACTTGAGCGTGCTAGCCTACTGGAATCAATGAACATCGAGCCCTACGGGGGAGCCTATTATGACTTGCGTTGAGGCTCTGGAGGAACTAAGGATCAAATCTGACTTTACCCCGAAGTGCTTTCCCACCTTGGGACGGGGCCCCAGTTACAATGATGATAAAACAGTGGTAAACCAGTTAGTCTGCCACTGACCTCAGACCGCACTCCTGACCCAGATGTGTGTTATGGAGTCGTCCGGCCGGACACCTCACCGCTAAAGGGATGTTTGTTAAGCTTTGCGCAGAGGCAGTATCGTAACCAATGAGTGACCAGTGAGTCCGAAAACACCATCGCATATTGTTATTTCCGTCTAAGCTCCAAAGCGTACAAGTTTCCATGGTATAGAAGCTTATTTTTTTTGCTGTATCAAAATACGAGCCGGTCCCCGCTGTCAGTCGAATATTGCTCCGAGACCGAATGTCGTCTCGCAAAGGTTAGAGTTTTCAACCAAATTGGAGAGATCGACTATCATCTCTTTCGAGCGAGAGCAAAAAGGCACCTCAGAGGGATACCCCCTGGGGGTATCCCAAGCTCACCCGCCTTCACGCGGTGTCCTCGTTATCCACCAAAATTAATTTGTCCCTTTGTGTAAATACGTTTTGAAGATCCCTCCACCGTCCCCCCTTTCAATTTGTAGCTACATCCCTCCCTTGGTGCACAAACAGGTGAGACCCCCCCCCCCCTGACACCGGGGTTAGTGAATTTCGAATCGAAACCAATTGGAATTAAAAAAAGCAACAAAAGATTGTTTAAATTTTTTTTTTATATAAATAAAAAATATTAACTATAAAAAATCTAGATTTAATGTTAATTTTAAGAGGAAATTTAAGGATTAAGTTAGTGTATATATTCGTATATACCATAGAAATAAATGTAACGAAGGCTCCATCTTCATAACCCAGAACCCCGGGTAGAAGCCAGTGATCAAACAATGGGCAAGACCATGCCCTAGCGGAGAGGGACTGACGGCCCCTCCAGAGCGTCGTATACGACGACACAGATGAACGCGTCTTGAAGCTGGACGCGAATATAACCGGAATGCAGAATACCCTGGGCAAGATATGCAAAATGATGAGCCTTCCCGAGCTGGAGACTGAGGACTGCTCGGTGTCCTCCAGTGAAGTCGGCGAACGCTTCACTGAACTCGAGAACCGTTTTTTGTTGGATGAGCTGATGAAGAGGATAGAGGCCAGAGAACCCGTAACCTGTTGGTGTGCTTCCGCCTCTGACCTCTCCGATAACATCGCTCTCCTCCCAGTCGAAACTTGTAACGACCGAACACCAAAAAGTACAGAGAAGAGACAATAGACACGATTTGATGACCTCAACCTATTCAACACCGACCCTAGATTGCCCGAACACTTGGAAATGACATTCGATGTCAATGACAGACTGGATAATTGCCAATATAAACTACGGGAAGAACTGGGCTCCATGACTCCGTCCAATTCTCAACATCACCACAAGCGGTGACGATAGCTTCACCATTAAAGTGGACACAAAACTTCAAAGTGTCACCATACTCTCCAAAAAATGGATTATGCAAAAAACCTTGCAAAATCATACCCCACCCAGCTTCTTCCATGAGTTCAGGCCTGATTTACAACGAGGGTCTCCCGAGTAATGAAGCCGACGAATTCATCACAAGACTCGTCCAATACGAGGAATGTAGCTATAGTTGAAGCGAAAATCGCACCAAAAATCAAACCAAAAAGAAACGCCAATACGGCCCTTCTGCTTAAATTCAATTGCCCCACCCACCTAACTACATAGACATACCTTTCTTTGATGCCAAAACCAAGGTTACACCCTTCAAAAGACGTCCGATGCCATGCTATAAATGCCAGAAATACGGACACACGAGCCGAGATTGTAACTGTAAAAAATATGCTCACACTGCTCCCAAGATGACCACGATAAACGAGACGATCCCTTGTCGTGCCCATCCGAAGAACCTCACTGCTTTTACTGCAAAGTAAACGGCCACCCTACGAGACACGAAGACTGCCCCCAGGACAAGACTGAGAGAGAGATCCTGCAATACCAAACTGAGCACAAAGTCGGGCGACGAGAGGCTGCGGCCGCGATTCGCTCCCCCCAGGCTGACCCTCCCCTCCCACCCAG
>SDVV010007545.1:0-17721 GCA_016164225.1 Gammarus roeselii
CACCTTGAGCGTTCTTGAGTGTCCGGTCACCTTGAGCGTTCTTGAGTGTCCGGTCACCTTGAGCGTTCTTGAGTGTCCGGTCACCTTGAGCGTTCTTGAGTGTCCGGCCACCTTGAGCGTTCTTGAGTGTCCGGCCACCTCGACCGTTCTTCAGCGTCCGGTCACCTTGAGCGTTCTTCAGTGTCCGGTCACCTCGAGCGTTCTTCAGTGCCCGGCCACATTGAGCGTTCTTGAGTGTCCGGTCACCTTGAGCGTTCTTCAGTCTCCGGCCCCTTGAGCGTTCATCAGTGTCCGGTCACCTTGAGCGTTCTTCAGTGTCCGGTCACCTTGAGCGTTCCTGAGTGTCCGGTCACCTTGAGCGTTCCTGAGTGTCCGGTTACCTTGAGCGTTCTTGAGTGTCCGGTCACCTTGAGCGTTCTTGAGTGTACGGCCACCTTGAGCGTTCTTGAGTGTCCGGCCACCTTTAGTGTTCTTGAGTGTCCGGTTACCTCGAGCGTTCTTCAGCGTCCGGTCACCTTGAGCGTTCTTCAGTGTCCAGTCACCTTGAGCGTTCTTCAATGCCCGGCCACCTTGAGCGTTCTTCAGTCTCCGGCCACCTTGAGCGTTCTTGAGTGTCCGGTCACCTTGAGCATTCTTCAGTCTCCGGCCACCTTGAGCGTTCTTCAGTGTCCGGTCACCTTGAGCGTTCTTCAGTGCCCGGCCACCTTGAGCGTTCTTCAGTGTCCGGTCACCTTGAGCGTTCTTCAGTGCCCGGCCACCTTGAGCGTTCTTCAGTGCCCGGCCACCTTGAGCGTTCTTCAGTGTCAAGCCACTCTGCACTCAGCCACCTGATGTATATCAAGCTGCGTGGGAAACTTGGTCGGCTGCCTGAGACAATGACTCATGAGGGGCTGTAATTCGTAATCAAAGTATCTCTGTATCCAGAGAAAACTAATTAAATATTGATTTCAAAGATTTACACAATGTATTTAGGTATACTGACAGATTGAAAAATTGCAGAAATATCACAATACACATACAAAATGTGCCAAGTTCGCGTCAGGGTGAGCCAGGGTGAGCTGACCTCGAGCTGAAGACGACGAATATCTGTAGACGGTAGAGATGCGTAGCATCCATGAAAACAGTACACTTTCGAAATGATTACAAAATCTGAAACAAGGGTGGCTGCTCCTTAGAGTTTTATGATGCAGATCTTGTCACAGAAAACGGCATTCTTTATTGGAGACTGCATCATTTTGTTGCACCTCTCCGTTTTCATCGGTATAATAATAATGATATTTGTAATTCTGATTAAGAGTTTTTTAAACAGTCATCACGGCCATTAGAGTACAATTGAGTCATTTACCTCAGCTAATGACTACAATGAACATGAGCAAAAACACATATACAAAATTATAGCACACAAAAGAAAAAGAAATTATCAGGACACACAGCTTTGTCCTACATATGTGTTCTGCAATTCTCTCCATCGTCTTAACAATGACGAGGGAGAGAGGATTTCGTTTAATAATGAACTCATAACTTGAGTCATTTTGTCGGGTGTTGCTTTACGAAACAGGTCCTTAACATGATCTAACTGGTTTTCAGCATAAGCCCTGCTAGCGAGGAGACCGCATTCGTCGTCTACATGTGTCATTATACCTCACCGTCTATTTTTTCATTCAATGTGTAAAAAAATCCGCAGTGCGTTACAATACATCGGGTACCAATAGGATTTGAGGAGCTGGGTTTTAGTTTCAGCACGTTAACAATTGCATTTTGTCATCTCTTTTGTTTTGAATCATCTCTGTCATCATTGTACTTTTCAGTGATGATGTGCTGCAGATATTGAAATTTATCTCCATAACCAATCGTGTCATCCCTGAGTTTTGTTTTAGTTGGGTCATAGAAATAAGGACCCTTCAGTCCAACTATCATATGTAGAATTGTTGCTGCGTTTTATACAACATCGTGGGATTGTGCAAAATTACAACAGATAACAAGAATCTTTTAAATGGCTGAGAGAGTCAGTGATACCATCACCAAATAGTCTGCAAAACTAAGATTGTTAGCTCTGCTATTGGTGATTTGACAAGCTTAGTTTTCTCTACTTTGATGGTAATTCTACTCATCGGTGAATATGTAACACCACAATGACGACTGCTGGCCTCTCTGCCAACTCCGTTTGTACAATGACGTAGCCGATCTCGAACAATCGCAGCGCATGAGATATGCCTGTCCACTTTATCAAAATACAGGCAAATTCACAATATGAGGAAGGGCTTCTCTTCCAATTACTTTCCTGAGAAACGTATAATTAATTACTCTAGCAAAAAAAGCCCTCTACACGTCTGAGAAGCACGACATATGTTCTTGGTTTTCATGGACCTAGAATGTGAGGTGTTGTGTAGAGTGTTGCGTTTGTATGAAGTTGGTGGAAATTTGTGAAGAGCGTTCCAGAGTTTCTCTGCTGGCAGCAGAGCTGTATCAGGGTAGGGAACAACGGGAGTGCTTGGTTGCCACTGAAAGTGCAATCAGGACAAGGCTGCGTTATGTCTTCCTAGCTGTTCACTCTCTTCATGAATGGAGGGATCAGAGAGAAGAATCCAAGTGTAGTGGATCGAGGCTCAGTGTTGTTAGTTGAGTCGCATTCTAGTTGCGGATGATACGGCACTCGTGGCCGATTCGGAGGAGTATTTGTGTAGGTTAGTGACGGAGTTCGGAAGAGGGTGCGAGAGCAGAAAGCTGCGAGTTGGTGTGGGTAAAAGCAAACAAAACAAAATGTTCCAAGAATGGTGATGTGAGTGGAATGGCGATTCGGTCTGGTGTATGCTGACTGGTGTACATAGGCTGGTGTATGCGGACTGGTGTATACGGACTGGTGTATGCGGACTGGTGTATACGGACTGGTGTATACGGACTGGTCTCTTGTATGCGGACTGGTGTATACGGGCTGGTGTGTGCGGACTGGTGTATGCGGACTGGTGTATACGGGCTGGCGTATGCGGACTGGTGTATACGGACTGGGGTATGCGGACTGGTGTATACGGACTGGTGTATGCGGACTGGTGTATACGGACTGGTGTATACGGACTGGTGTATACGGACTGGTGTACACGAACTGGTGTATGCGGACTGGTGCATTCGGACTGGTGTATGCGGACTGGTGTATACGGACTGGTGTACACGAACTGGTGTATGCGGACTGGTGTATTCGGATTGATGTATGCAGACTGGTGTTGCGGACTGGTGTATTCGGACTGGTGTATTCGGACTGGTGTATACGGACGGGTGTAGGCGAACCGTTGTATACGGACTGGTGTATACGGACTGGTGTATTCAGACTGGTGTATACGGAATGGTGTACACAAACTGGTGTATGCGGACTGGTGCATTCGGATTGGTGTATGCGGATTGGTGTATGCGGATTGGTGTATGCGGCTGAAGTAAACGGATTCGTATATGCGGACTGATGTAAGCGGACTCGGCGGTGAGTAAACGATTCCTGAGAACAGTTCAAATGCGTCCCTTATACCCTAAATAATGAATAAATCTTCTGAATTTATCATTGAAACATTTGTAATCCCGTTATAATCAGTGCAGTCGGCCAGAAAAAAGCTTTAACAATATCACCCAGTATCATCGCTTAAAAAGTATTAATCCCATTTTGTTTTCAGAACCAATGTTTAGTTATTTGTTCTTTGCACTGTTTCAAGGCATTTTTCCAAATTTTCCATATTTTATTTTCTTCAACATGCAGGATCAGGTGCATTAAAAATACATTTCTATGCGGTTATATTACAAGTTTTTGCTTGTAGATACTATAAGGCAGTTTAGAGATAGTTGATTACTCCGGCTGACCTCCACCCAAAGATTGCTTAGCCTGACAGTGACTTGCATGCAAAGTTGGGCAAAATAATCATACCAAATACTTTTTAAAGTGTCTTGTTAAACTCCACCATCGTAGATCTCGGATAAAGTGATAGAAAAATGGAATTAGCTACTAAAGTTTGTCCAGCAATGATTAAATAACAAAAATTCTTTTCTACACCACCCTGACCGGGAATCCTACCTGAACATAGTATTGATGGCACCTGCACAGCTCGCAACAGCCAGCGGCAAGGCTTTAAATAGATCGTGGTTGCAAAAGGAGGTTATTATAACAGGATAAAGTATAATATTATTGAAAAATTTACTTTTCCTAAACAATCTTCCGGAAGAGAGTCACGGGATACACATTTCGTGCCTCCCGACGAACAGCCAACCCCTAAAATCAGCACATCTGTGATCAGTCGACTGGGTGAACATTTTCTGTTACTTTAATTCCCCTCCTAGACCAGCCTTTACCCAATGTCCTTCTCATAGACGTTCTCTCTTAGACGTTCTCTCTTAGACGTTCTCTCTTAGACGTTCTCTCCTAGACGTCCTCTCTTAGACGTTCTCTCTTAGACGTTCTCTCTTAGATGTTCTCTCTTAGACGTTCCCTCTTAGACGTTCTCTCTTGGACGTTCTCTCTTAGACGTTCTCTCACAGACGTTCTCTCTTAGAGATTCGACGTCAATAGGCAACCAAGTTTGGGCCAGAGTCCTGTTGTTGTCTTGTTATGGTTTTAAACACAGGAAAAACATCATTGTGTCACTCACAACGTGAGGCTGTGCTCTTCTTGAAAATGTGTTCCCTTACCTGGTCATTATTAGATGATGTGCCGCTGATACTAATTACTGTAAAGCCCTTAACTGGTCATTATTAGATGATGTGCCGCTGATACTAATTACTGTAAAGCCCTTAACTGGTCATTATTAGATGATGTGCCGCCGATACTAATTACTGTAAAGCCCTTAACTGGTCATTATTAGATGATGTGCCGCTGATACTAATTACTGTAAAACCCTTAACTGGTCATTATTAGATGATGTGCCGCTGATACTAATTACTGTAAAGCCATTAACTGGTCATTATTAGATGATGTGCCACTGATACTAATTACTGTAAAGCCCTTAACTGGTCATTATTAGATGATGTGCCGCTGATACTAATTACTGTAAAACCCTTAACTGGTCATTATTAGATGATGTGCCGCTGATACTAATTACTGTAAAGCCCTTAACTGGTCATTATTAGATGGTGAGCCGCTGATACTAATTGCTATAAAGCCCTTAACTGGTCATTATTAGATGATGTGATGCTGATACCAATTACTGTAAAGCCCTTAACTGGTCATTATTAGATGATGTGCCGCTGATACTAATAACTGTAAAGCCCTTAACTGGTCATTATTAGATGATGTGTTGCCGATACTAATTACTGTAATACCCTTAACTGGTCATTATTAGATGATGTACCGCTGATACTAATCACTGTAAAACCCTTAACTGGTCATTATTAGATGATGTGCCGCTGATACTAATTACTGTAAACACTTAACTGGTCATTATTAGATGATGTGCCGCTGATACTAATTACTGTAAACACTTAACTGGTCATTATTAGATGATGTGCCGCTGATACTAATTACTGTAAAGCCCTTAACTGGTCATTATTAGATGATGTGCCGCTGATACTAATTGCTGTAAAGCCCTTAACTGGTCATCATTAGATGATGTGATGCTGATACTAATTACTGTTAAGCCCTTAACTGGTCATTATTAGATGATGTGCCGCTGATACTAATTACTGTGAAGCCTTTAACTGGTCATTATTAGATGATGTGCCGCTGATACTAATTACTGTAAAGCCCTTAACTGGTCATTATTAGATGATGTGCCGCTGATACTAATTACTGTAAATCCCTTAACTGGTCATTATTAGATGATGTGCCACTGATACTAATTACTGTAAAACCCTCAACTGGTCATTATTAGATGATATGCCGCTGATGCTAATTACTGTAAACCCCTTAACTGGTCATTATTAGATGATGTGTTGCCGATACTAATTACTGTAATACCCTTAACCGGTCATTATTAGAGGATGTGCCGCTGTTACTAATTACTGTAAAACTCTTAACTGGTCATTATTAGATGATGTGTCGCTGATACTTATTACTGTAAAGCCCTTAACTGGTCATTATTAGATGATGTGCCGCTGATACTAATCACTGTAAAGCCCTTCTCAGGTCATTATTAGATGATGTGCCGCTGATACCAATTACTGTAAAGCCCTCAACTGGTCATTATTAGATGATGTGCCGCTGATGCTAATTACTGCGAAGCCCTTAACTGGTCAATAATTGATGATGTGCCGTTGATACTAATTTCTGTAAAGCCCTAAACTGGGCATTATTTGACGATGTGCCGCTGGTGCTAATTACTGCGAAGCCCTTAACTGGTCATTAATTGATGATGTGCCGCTGATGCTAATTACTGTGAAGCTCTCTGCAAAATAACATTTATTAAAAATACAGGCAAAACGTCATGTTAAATGCTATTTCTGCTAGAAAAAAAGTTACTTGTAAATGAACAATTACTGCCCCTATAACATTACTTCGCTCGATGAAGCTGTGCATGTAAAGGTTGCCAGTCTATGCTTCAATTATTGCGCTCAACCGCTGAAAAAAATTCATTACAATATTAACCCATATTTCAATCGTTATTTTGTACACATACGAGCGTAAAAAATGGAAATAAATGATCCAATGACCACCTGTCTGTTTATATATTTGAGATGGAGAAGTGTACAATATACAAATGAACTCGCAACCACGTCGTTTGGCGGCCGGTGCATAAACGTTACTGACATGTTACTTTATTTTCCTTAGGATTGATTCTTTTGTAAAATGAATTTTTGCCACACGTTGTGAACTTTGCCATAGGAAGGAAGACAATAGTTCTCACCGTTAGGAAGGAAGACAATAGTTCTCACCGTTAGGAAGTAAGACAATAGTTCTCACCGTTAGGAAGGAAGACAATAGTTCTCACCGTTAGGAAGGAAGACAATAGTTCTCACCGTTAGGAAGTAAGACAATAGTTCTCACCGTTAGGAAGGAAGACAATATTTCTCACCGTTAGGAAGGAAGACAATAGTTCTCACCGTTAGGAAGTAAGACAATAGTTCTCACCGTTAGGAAGGAAGACAATAGTTCTAACCGTTAGGAAGGAAGACAATAGTTAGGAAGGAAGTTAGGAAGGAAGACAATAGTTCTCACCGTTAGGAAGTAAGACAATAGTTCTCACCGTTAGGAAGGAAGACAATAGTTCTAACCGTTAGGAAGGAAGACAATAGTTAGGAAGGAAGTTAGGAAGGAAGACAATAGTTCTCACCGTTAGGAAGTAAGACAATAGTTCTCACCGTTAGGAAGGAAGACAATAGTTCTAACCGTTAGGAAGGAAGACAATAGTTAGGAAGGAAGTTAGGAAGGAAGACAATAGTTCTCACCGTTAGGAAGTAAGACAATAGTTCTCACCGTTAGGAAGGAAGACAATAGTTCTAACCGTTAGGAAGGAAGACAATAGTTAGGAAGGAAGTTAGGAAGGAAGACAATAGTTCTCACCGTTAGGAAGTAAGACAATAGTTCTCACCGTTAGGAAGGAAGACAATAGTTCTAACCGTTAGGAAGGAAGACAATAGTTAGGAAGGAAGTTAGGAAGGAAGACAATAGTTCTCACCGTTATCTTCCTTTCTGTGCAATCGGGTCCCGCAAGTGTTCATCGGGAAAAAGGATCATTTTATTGTTAATTATATAACATTGTTCATCGTATGTACCAACTGACTCAGTTCTGCCTGTAATCAGACAGCGTTTTATTCAAAACGTGCAAACAATAAACTCTGTGTATTGATGCTACAATGCAAAGTGTTCTCCTCTTAACATTTATGACAGGACATGGCAAACACTTTAAATATTTAACCGAATGTTAATTATCCGTTTAAATGGGTTACCCCCACGAAAAATGTGTCTTCTTCAGTTAATTCGGTTCTCTGACTTTCATCAATTAACCTGATCATTGTAACACAACTGCGAACAATCAGCACTACACTCGACACAAAACACAGGTAATTAGACATGGCGAAAATCATCATAGTGAACTGTTATTCCTTGTATGCCTCCCACAGTAATTGATGAAACAAATCTGTGTTATGATTTTACCGTTCGATATGAGTTTATAAGCTTTTTTATCTAATACAGACCGCTTTTGAAAATCAGTGTATGTATAAAATTGTTTCACTATATTTTTCAAAAGTCCTGTAAGAAGATAGAGAGCTTGAAATGGATACACACGATACTAACTTAGATACTCGCAGGTGCTTCGCTTTTATGGACGGTCACAGCGTCGCTACCACCTGACCTACGCTTCGGAACATTCCCCACTCGTGCTGTGGCAGCAGCAGTGGCATGCTGCTGCCGCATTCTAGTCAACATTCCCCACTCGTGCTGTGGCAGCAGCAGTGGCATGCTACTGCCACATTCTAGTCAAATCACGACTCGAAAATCCCGACCTGGCAACCCCACAGTGAGGGTATCCATTGATTAGAGGTTTTCTATAACACAGCAGAAGTACTTGTCCAATCGGTTTTTGAATCTCAAGATGTTCGCTGTGGCTGACACTTACGGCACCCTTTTGATCTGACGGATATTCAGTGGCATTCGATCGAATAGCCGTGGTGGCCGGCATGTGAAACTATTAAATGACACGGTTCGCAATGTTTCACCGCTCGTCCCATCTGAAACTTTTAGATGGAATATTCCACCAATCCTTACTTGATTTCTCACAGTCACTTTCGTTACAATTTTTTCGGTGATATTAACCGTGTAGCCTGCCAGAATTTTCCAAGCGTTTATTACCATGAATCTTTCAAGACGTCTTCGGATTTAGTATAGATTCAATGTATTCAATCTGTCTAATAATCCCTTTCCTTTACCTCTGTATTTTTGGAGGTGAAGCTCCTTTGCACTACTTTTGGACTTTCCAAACCTTTCTGTTTATGCGGGCTCCACAGAGGAAAGCAATAGCCCATAACTGGTTGGATTTATTGTTTCCAAAGAGTCAGCATTGGCCCCTTTTCTTTCGACAGAAAGGTTCTCATGGTCCAGGATCACAGTCTTCTGCGACGAGCCAAACCTTTGCAGTTTGGTCGTTGAATAAAGCATGATTGGGCATTTGTTTAACTAAGTTTCGCAACATTTCTTTTTCTTCAATAGCTCTCTATTGCTAGAATGATATAAATACCCTATTTTTAGGTGAGAATTTTCCCCATGTCTTAGTCATCCAAATTTGGATTCATTGAATTGCAGGTTGTTTTTGCCAGCCCACTAGAAGATTTTTTTTCTTATCAGCTTAAACATTTCTTACACCTCACGCCTCCTGCACTATGCCTAGTAATCTGGTATCATCTGTAAAGCAGGAGATGAAGAAGTGCTCACGCCTCCTGCACTATGCCTAGTAATCTGGTATCATCTGTAAAGCAGGAGATGAAGAAGTGCTCACGCCTCCTTACTATGCCTAGTACTCTGGTATCATCTGTAAAGCAGTAGATGAAGAAGTGCTCACGCCTCCTTACTATGCCTAGTACTCTGGTATCATCTGTAAAGCAGGAGATAAAGGAGTGCTCACGCCTTCTGCACTATGCCTAGTACTCTGGTATCATCTGTAAAGAAGGAGATAAAGGAATGTGGACAACTTCTGCTCGGATCATTAGCCATTACTAAGAAAATCTCACAAGGTCAAGCACAGGGCCTTGTGGGATCCGACTAAAGACTTCTACTGGTGCAGAGGTTTCCCCATTTACCACAGCACTTAAAGTTCTGCCTTTCAGGAAATTTTGAACCATTCATACACATTTCCTTGGATGTCTGCGTTATATGGCGTTGGTGACATAAATTGTGATCTTCTTTGCCAAGGGGTTTGGCAAAATCGAACTAAAAAAATGTTTGTTTATTCCATCCCATAATGTAGTGATTATTTTATCATAGTGGTCCAGTAGTTGGGTCAACGTGCTCCTTTTACTTCTGGAACCATGTTGCTTGGAGTAGAACCATTGATTTTTTTTCAAGGATTCCACTATTCGTCCTTTCACAACTCTTTCAAATATTTTGACTGCATGTGATGTCAAAGAAATTGGTATGCAATTCGATAGGCTTGTGAGGCCACCTCGTTTTGTTAGAGGGAAGATCACACCCGGTTACATGGTTTATGGGATGTCAGAGGTGCCCAAGGACTCCTGCCACAACATTTGTAGTGGTCTTGACAGGATGCCTGCTTGCAGCTTTCCAAGGGAAAAGCTGGGATGTCGCCTGCTGTCCCGGATGCGCTATTGATACCTGTGTCATCGATAGCTTTTGTTTTTTCAGATATGTCAATTTGAAGATCAGTAAATGGAATTTCCGAGGTGATGTCAGGGGTTTGCCGCGTATCCATTGGGATTGTAAATACTCGTTGTAATTTTCACTAAACAAGCAAGTAATTGCCACAGTTTCATCTACCAGTTCACGGGATTCATCAATTAAGAAGCCAATTTTAATTTTGGAAGTAGAAAATTGGCCTGAAATTATAGAAGAAAAAAAAATTGGAAGTAATTTTTTCAAAGGCATTATTTTCATTTTCTCTTCTCTCGTGGCCATATGAACATTTTAATCGCTCTTCAACTGGAACGAAAGCCTCTTCTTTTTTGGCGTCTGTATGGGTTTCCTTCATTGCAAAGCGCTTTCTGTGTTATTGCTCGCTTTTTCATGAGCGTTTGACTCGTTGAAAGATACAACTTCATTTAGGTATTTTTCTTCTGTTTGGCACAGGTTGTGAACACACCTGCAACAATATGTTATCAATGTTATTCTCTGCTTCCTCAACACTCTTTGCCTGATCAATCAGTTGATTCCAATCGATATTAGTCAGTGGTTGGTGCAGTCTTGTTCAAGGAAGGAATAATATTTTACGTGTCCCTTCCCAATACGTCAGCATCTAGACATGTTTCAGTCACGTTATGGTCTAAAAGCAGAGCTTTATTTACTCCCAATTATGAACAACCATTGAGTCGTGTGCAGTCTTAGTGACAGGTGTACGCTTTTATTTGCAGTTTCAAGGCAAATTTGATTCAGGAATACATTTACAGCCAAATGTGGATATTATTTACAGAATGTACATAAAAATATACATTTTTGCTCGCTGCAACGCTGAAAACCCAGAAAATAATAACGTTTTATTTGTCGCCTTATTTTTAATACTGGACTTTTGCATTTATTTAAACACATTTGGACAGAATGTTTTGTTAAGTAATTCAAGCCGGGAGATAAAATGCAAGATATAATACGACTAGGGGCCTTGAAGATGTTTACCGAGGATCAGTGCAAGTGCATCGACATAGTGAAGTGGAATAGTAATTTTATTGATGAATAATTATTCTTCAATAAAAATTTTAGACTTTCAATATAAAGAGAGAAGGATTTACAAACTTTAAAATGTCTCCCGAGGTGAATCAGCTGGTCCAACAAAGAGTAACGCAATCAATCCGGAAAAGTGCTAAATGGTACGTTTTAGCCGAGCAGCCAGAGATGAGATCCCACGAAATGATGTAATGACGAAACCGTACAAATTTGTGTTACCATTGTTTCTGAGGGAACAACATCGAACGTAACCAAATACTATTCACATACTATTCACGGATGCAAGTGGTTTTGTCTGTTTCCTTGTTTCTTCAACCTAACCGGCAAATTATGAGAAGATGGATTGTCAAAAACATATCAGTATGATGACCACGCGAAACAAGGAACTAGAAATGTGGTGGACTGGGCTGCCATTGTTGATGGAAGGATTGTTACTCTTTTCGGTTAGATGCTGGTGCTTCTGTTGACACCAAAAGTTACCATGCAGTTCTTTAAAATAACTTTTGGCCTAATAAAATAAATTCGCCCCAGTATTGCTATGAGCAGGTGGCGATCGATGCCAGCAATGAGTGAATTGCCGCCGTTCTCAGCTAAGAGTGAGTTGTCATCGTTCCAATAGTCCGTAGCCAGCGCGCAAAGTTCGCACTTGAAGCCCCATGATTGCTGGTTCCATGGTATAATGGATGATGGGATTGCTCGGGGCAATCACAAGCCTTGGATAATGTGAAGAGGATGGTAGACAAAACAGCTGCAGCAATGGAGAAACAGCTGCAGCAATGGAGAAACAGCTGCAGCAATGGAGAAAGCTGAACTGTAAAGAGCTGAACCGTAAATTACAAAAATACGTTCTTATAGAACGTAAATCAATAATTTTTCGTCCTCATTCGACTTTGTGCGCTAAAATAAGAAGAAATATTTCCATTTTGTTTATTGTAGAAAGTGAATTACAATTTCTCGGACATTGTGTAGGTTGTCTCCGAGCACCGTGTCCTAACACGCGGATTCGATCCTACAGGATCAGGGAAATATCACGCATATAATCACGGCGTGCGTGACATGAAAGTTGTGCGGCCACCACTGCCGCCCAACAAACCCGGAAGGCCGGACACTGACATTTCTATCAAAAATGTCAGGCCAACCCACAAACACCGGCTGGCTTCTGAGGCACCGAGAATATGCCGCATCGCGTCTGAGTACAACACGATCACATTTACGGCAGAATGGACGTGTGTGGGAACGCCAGACGATTGCAAAATAGGAGAAATATTCTGCGAGTAGCAAACGATGTTTATTGTTTTGATTAATTTTAATTGGTTCAGTATATTGTGAGCTTTTCAGTTATATCAGCATTCATCATGAAGTCAACTTTTGAATGAGAAGTAAACAAATCTGAGGGCTTGCCAGTAAATTTTTTTTTGCTTGCAGTGTCAGAAGTACTGAATATTCTCGAAAAATTAATAGTGTGTAGATTTTATAACAAATCAATACACGGGTTTTTATTTTTTTCGGATGTAAATAAGAAAGCGACCCGCCACACACTTGCTGCATGTATTTCTTACGAAAAATATTTAAAGAGTACGGTATTTGAATCATGTTGAACAATGACTATTATGGCAGCCATATGAAAATATATCTTGCACACAAATTAGCAATAGATGCAATTCCTTTCATTAGGAGGATCAAACCAAATTCCAATAAAGTCATACACTATTTTTAGGAAGGAATGACTCAGTTACGGTAACTAACCGGGCCTATTACGATCCGTGACTGGGGTGAAGGAGCGGGCAGTCACGTGACATTACAACACTCGCGTCACCTTTACATCACGTGGGGCGAGGTATGCAAATAAAAGGCTCTTCCGGGAAACGTGACACGGCAGCAAATCGATTTTTCGGATTTAGATGTAAAAGAGGCAGCCACATCAGGATGATTCAGTTGAATGGAACTAAGAACACACCGGAGAGCATGAATTGACATGAGACGTGATGGTAACAGCTGTTAGAACTGCCTGGTTAATGAGAATGGTCTGTCGTGAATGGAATAGAGAGCATACCGGGGAGCATGGATTGAAGGGAGATGTGATGGGATCAGCTGTTAGAACTGCCTGGCATCTTAGAACGGCCTGGCATGGATGGAATAAAGAGCCTACCGGAGAGCATGGATTGAAGGGAATCATGATGGGAACAGCTGTTAGAACTGCCTGGCATCCTTGCGACGACAAACATCGCTGCGTCCTTAATTATTACGGATTATTCTTCAAACGAAGGTACGCTAAAATATACTCATGGAATATATTTTTTGATTGTTTATTTATTCCGTAGCATATATCTTCTGTCAGATTTATCTCTTTAATCATATGTGTTTACTTGTGAAATTGTTATTATGCTGTTCTAACACACACAATTTTCTTCAAAAGTATGCGAAAAAACAATATGCAGTTTTCCTGAACATTAAACTGTTTGCAATGTCACACTCTTTTATTTAACTTTTTTCCGTTCCGCCATAAAAAAATATTTCAAATTTCTTGAGCTGGACAACCAAATGCCACCCGTAATCCGTGTACTACACTTCCACTTACGATACATGAAAGATAAAAAAATAATATAAATAGGTTTCACTTGGGTTGATTTTTCAGTAATCCCCTCACATATGCAGGAAACATGTACTAGGCCTCAAACAGAAAACGGCCGATGGCAAGACAATCCTTGCCTCTTTCTCAATTCATCACAATTGTGTTTATTTCGTGCAGCACAAAATGGTCTCCGGAGTCATCGTTTGCAACCAGGCCCCGACAGCTTTCACTGATGTATACCCGACGCATCACTCCCCAGCCAACAGAACGCTTGTTTCCCTTAGAGCCTCCAAACACGGTAAGCTTTTCAAGGTCACGTCAGACGCATTCATTGACAATCATCTCTCTCTTATCTGTCTCATTCTCGTTTCCATGCATTATATAAACTGAAACCTCTTTCATTCAACGCGCTCTTCACACCATCCATCCAACCTTTCCTCGATTTCCATCTATGTTTACTGCATCCACTCACTTATGCGTGCATCCTCTTTCCACCAATCTCCCTCCGTCCACCATCTCCAAGCCTCCACAGACGGACTTAACGCGGCAGGACTTTTCGCCTCTAATGACGGCTTTCGGTGCTGAATATTCTACACTACAGTGCGGATTGCAAGGCAGTACGGAACACATGCCAGAGCGGATCAGTCCCGTTCCGGGCCGTGGTCCGGCTGCTTCCCACGCCGACCAGGAAGGCCGAGTCTCGTCAGCCTAAACAATTGAAATTGCTGATCACCTGATTTCGGCCTATTTTTTTCTAACACTATCATTTCACCGAACGAAAACAATGCGATCCTTAAAGGGAAGGAGTGATGGACCAGAAGGAGCACCAAAGAAAATGAGGATCTCACTTGGCGACTTTTCATTGTCTTTCTTCAGCTTTACCGCAAACTTTTCGAAATAGATCGATGTTTAAATGCTCATGTAGACATTCACTTCTGATTAATTCATTATATATTTTTAAGCTAAGGTAAAGAGTACTATTATTTTCGATATTAAATGGCATTGATGCAAAAAAATATATATATATCGGTTCAGTTGGCTGGAGCTTTGAGAAGCGACTTCCGACGTGGAGAGAATGGATGATGGGAGAGGGTGATGAGGTGATCAATGCAGACGTGAGAAGACATAGACCAAGAGGGAGGTCAAGGTATGGTTGGATAGATGGAAAGCCGAGCTCGCTAAATGACAGAGGCATCAGTGTGGAAGAAGCGAAGGAGCTTGCAAAAGTTAGAAGATAGTGATGAATGATTAAAAATAGATTAGTCTGACGAGGCCATGAAGAGCTTCCCCTCGTTAAGTTGGCTTGGTTGGTGACTGGCTTTCTGCTGCTCAAAAGATGTGTGAGGGGAAAATTAGCGAAAGCCTACAGGCCCTATTTTTTGGGTGGATGTACGAGTGAAACATGGGTAAACATGGTTGAATGAGAAACGGTTAATGTGCTTCAATCAGAATATTTGGGGGATGTACAAGTAAAACATGGGTGAGCATGATTGAATGAGACACGGGTAATGTATTTTACTCAGATTATTTGGGGGGGGGGGATGTACAAGTGAAACATGGGTGAACATGGTTGAATGAGAGACGGTTAATGTACTTTACTCAGAATATTTAGGGTGGTTGTACAAGCAAAACATGGGTGACCTTGGTTGAATGAAAGACGGTTAATGTACTTTACTCAGAATATTTTGAGTGTGTATACAAGTGGAACATTTGTGAGCAGGGTTGAATGAGAGACGGTTGATGTACTTTACTTAGAATATTTGGAGTGGATGTACAAGTGAATCATGGGTGAACATAATTGAATGAAATACGGTTAATGAGCATTATTCCAAATATTCAGTATCCTCTTAGGATTATCGGTGAATTAATGATCCTACCAAGCCTTCCCTTTTATTCGGTTGTGTAGGTAGGCCGAAGGAGGTTGTGTAGGTAGGCCGAAGGAGGTTGTGTAGGTAGGCCGAAGAAGGTTGTGTAGGTAGGCCGAAGGAGGTTGTGTAAGTAGGCCGAAGGAGGTTGTGTAAGTAGGCCGAAGGAGGTTGTGTAGGTAGGTTGAAGGAGGTTGTGTAGGTAGGCCGAAGGACGTTGTGTAGGTAGGACAAAGGAGGTTGTGTAGGTAGGTCGAAAAAGGTTGTGTAGGTAGGCCGAAGGAGGTTGTGTAGGTAGGCCGATGGAGGTTGTGTAGGTA
Organism: Gammarus roeselii; assembly: GCA_016164225.1. Lineage (NCBI taxonomy): Eukaryota > Metazoa > Arthropoda > Malacostraca > Amphipoda > Gammaridae > Gammarus > Gammarus roeselii. The sequence goes on from SDVV010007545.1 coordinate 16,051, forward strand.
GGCCGATGGTGGTATTGTCGGTTCACTGAACCCCCAATATCCGACGCTCGATTTAGAGGCCCCCATGGGTTGACTCAAGAACAAGACAGTGGCCAACGACCTTTGCATCTCGGCGGATTTCATCAAGGGTTGGAATTTGAGGACGGCTGCCCGCCTTTTCTCCCCCGATGTGATGTTACTTGTTGGTACGAGTGTCCCTAACCAGAGCTGAGTGTCCGACGTAATGTTACTTGTTGGTACGAGTGTCCCTAACCAGAGCTGAGTGTCCGACGCGATGTTACTTGTTGGTACGAGTGTTCCTAACCAGAGCTGAGTGTCCGATGTGATGTTACTTGTTGGTACGAGTGTCCCCAACCTTAGCTGAGTGTCCGACGAAATGTTACTTGTTGGTACGAGTGTCCCTAACCAGAGCTGAGTGTCCGACGTGATGTTACTTGTTGGTACGAGTGTTCCTAACCAGAGCTGAGTGTCCGATGTGATGTTACTTGTTGGTACGAGTGTCCCCAACCTTAGCTGAGTGTCCGACGAAATGTTACTTGTTGGTACGAGTGTCCCTAACCAGAGCTGAGTGTCCGACGTGATGTTACTTGTTGGTACGAGTGTTCCTAACCAGAGCTGAGTGTCCGATGTGATGTTACTTGTTGGTACGAGTGTCCCCAACCTTAGCTGAGTGTCCGACGTAATGTTACTTGTTGGTACGAGTGTCCCTAACCAGGGCTGAGTGTCCGACGTGATGTTACTTGTTGGTACGAGTGTCCCTAACCAGAGCTGAGTGTCCGATGTGATGTTACTTGTTGGTACGAGTGTCCCTAACCAGAGCTGAGTGTCCGACGTGATGTTACTTGTTGGTACGAGTGTCCCTAACCAGAGCTGAGAGTCCGACGTGATGTTACTTGTTGGTACGAGTGTCCCCAACCAGAGCTGAGTGTCCGACGTGATGTTACTTGTTGGTACGAGTGTCCTCAACCTTAGCTGAGTGTCCGATGTGATTGACCGTGTGCTGTAATTATTATACAAGTTCATCATGGATTTATTTGTGAGCTTCACATTATTGCAAGAATTTTGGGATTGTTAAGTTTTTGAATATTCGTGAGCTAAAATGTTGGATATTCATTGAACACTATCATCCTTACCCGCAATGATACCTCTTGTCATACGCTCATGATTTAGCAAGATGAGGATGCTCATAAATGCCTCGAATTGATGCATAATAGATACTAAGCTTTGTCATAGTGAGTCAACACAGCTTTTTTGTGACTAAAGTGCGCAACTTTTCCAATACCTTCTAATATCTTCCTAACTTTATATTGAATGGAGTGTTATGCTGACCAACTGGTTTATATTTTAGCGATTTTTTCACGTAAATGTTTTATTTACCCAACATTTTTTTCCATTGAGTGAATGTTTGTGAGCACTACCGCACTTCACTTCACTTTTTTGTTACGCTCAATTGTGATGCTCTTGGGTGGTTTATTCTTGAAGTCAGATAAAAGTAAGCAACTAATTTATTGGTTGTTATCCTCGTTGAAAATGTCAAATCATCATCATCCAACAACGACAACATGAATTACAGTTAAAAAATGAACCATCGCTTGCTCTGCCCCACACAACAACACATTCAGTTAAAAAAAATTGATGAGAAAGCGCTCTACAAAAATCTCATGACAAATA
>SDVV010007546.1:0-17720 GCA_016164225.1 Gammarus roeselii
TGTTGTTCTAGTTGTTTTAGTTGTTATAGTTGTTTTAGTTGGTCTAGGTGTTACAGTTGTTATAGTTGTTTAAGGTGTTTTAGTTGTTTAAGTTGTTTTAGTTGTTATAGTTGTTTTAGGTGTTCTAGTTGACTTAGTTGTTTTACTTGTTTTAGTTGTTATAGTTGTTATAGTTGTTTTAGTTGTTTAAGTTGTTTAAGCTGTTTTAGTTGTTATAATCGTTTTAAGTAGTTTCAGTTGTTTAGGTGTTCTGGTTGTTTTAGGTGTTTAGTTTGTTTAAGGTGTTATATGTGTTATAGGTGTTTTAGTTGTTATAGGTGTTATAGTTGTTATAGTTGTTTTGGTTATTGTAGTTGTTTTAGTTGTTATAGTTGTTATAGTTGTTTTCGTTTTTAAGTTCTTATAGTTGTTTTAGTTGTATTAGTTTTTCTTGTTGTTTTAGTTGTTTAGTTGTTATAGTTGTTTTAGTTGTTTTAGTTGTTATAGTTGTTGTAGTTGTTTTAGTTGTTTTAGTTGTTTTAGGTGTTCTAGGTGTTATAGTTGTTTAGTTGATTTAGGGGTGTTATAATTGTTTTAGTTGTTTTAGGTGCTATAGTTGTTTGAGGTGTTTTAGTTGTTCTAGTTGTTTTAGTTGCTTAGTTGTTTTAGTTGTTTTAGTTGTTTTAGTTGTTTAAGTTGTTTTAGTTGTTTAGTTGTTATAGTTGTTTCAGTTGTTTTAGTTGTTTCAGTTGTTTAGGTGTTTCAGGCGTTATAGTTGTTTTAGTTTTTATAGTTGTTTTAGTTGTTTTAGTTCTAGTTGTTAAAGTTGTTTTAGTTGTTATAGTTGTTATAGTTGTTTTAGTTGTTTTAGTTGTTTTAGTTGTTATAGTTGTTTTAGCTGTCCTAGTTGTTTTACTTATTTGAGTTGTTTTATTTGTTATAGTTGTTCTATTTGTTTTAGTTGTTTGAGTTGTTGTAGTTGTTTTAGCTGTTTTAGTTGTTCTAGTTGTTTTATTTGTTTATTGTTTTAGTTGTTATAGTTGTTTTAATTGTTTTAGTTGTTGTAGTTGTTTTAGTTGTTCTAGTCGTTTCAGTTGTTATAGGTGTTTTGTTGTTTGAGTCGTTATAGTTGTTCAAGGTGTTATAGTTGATTTAGTTGTTATAGTTGTTTTAGGTGTTTTAGTTGGTATAGTTGTTTCAGTTGTTTTATTTGTTATAGTTGTGGTAGTTGTTTTAGTTGTTTTAGTTGTTTTAATTGCTTCAGTAGTTTTAGTTGTTTTATGTGTTGTAGTTGTTCTAGGTGTAATAAGTGTTTAATGTGTTATACGTGTTTTAGGTGTTTTAGGTGTTATAGGTGTTTTAGTTGTTCTAGATGTTCTAGTTGTTTTAGTTGTTGTAGTTGTTTTAGTTGTTATAGTTGTTTTAGTTGTTTATTGTTATAGTTGTTTTAGTTGTTATAGTTGTTTTAATTGTTTTAGTTGTTTTAGTTGTCCTAGTCGTTGTAGTTGTTATAGGTTTTTAGTTGTTGTATTTTTTTTTAGTTGATATAGGTGTTTTTGTGGTTTGAGTCGTTATAGTTGTTCAAGGTGTTATAGTTGATTTAGTTGTTATTGTTGTTTTAGGTGTTTCAGTTGTTATAGTTGTTTTAGTTGTTATAGTTGTTTTAGTTGTTTTAGTTGTTATAGTTGTTTTAGTTGTGGTAGTTGTTTTAGTTGTTTTAGTTGTTATGTTGTTTTAGTTGTTTTAGTAGTTGTAGTTGTTATATGTGTTGTAGTTGTTTTAGGTGTAATAGTTTTTTAATTTGTTATACGTGTTTTAGGTGTTCTAGGTGTTATAGGTGTTTTAGTTGTGTTAGATGTTTCAGTTGTTTTAGTTGTTTTGGTTGTTTAAGTTGTTTTAGTTGTTTTAGTTCTTATAGTTGTTTTAGTTGTTATTGTTGCTTTAGTTGTTTTAGTTGTTTTAGTTGTTGTAGTTGTTTTAGTTGTTTCTGGTGTTATAGTTGTTCTAGTTGTTCTAGTTGTTTTAGTTGTTATAGTTATTTTAGTTGTTTTAGTTGTTATAGGTGTTATAGTTGTTTTCGGAGTTTATGAGTTATAGGTGTTTTAGTTGTTGTAGGTGTTTTAGTTGTTTTAGTTGTTGTAGGTATTTAGGTGTTTTAGGTGTTATAGGTGTTTAGGTGTTTTAGGTGTTATAGGTGTTTTAGTTGTTCTAGTTGTTTTAGTTGTTGAAGTTGTCCAGTTGTTTTAGGTGTTTTAGTTATTTAAGTTGTTATACGTGTTAAATGTATTCCAGGTGTTCTAGGTGCTATAGGGGTTTTAGTTGTTTTAGATGTTCTAGTTGTTTAGTTGTTTTAGTTGTTTTAGTAGTTTGAGTTTTTTAGGTGTTCTAGTTGTTGTAGGTGTTTAGTTGTTATAGGTGTTTTAGTTATTTAATGTGTTCTAGGTGTTATAGGTGTTATATGTGTTCTAGGTAATTTAGGTGTTTTAGGTGTTTTGGTTGTTTAGTTGTTATAGGTGTTTAAGTTGTTTTAGGTGTTTTGTTGTTTATGTGTTTTATTTGTTTTAGGTGTTTTAGTTGTTTATGTGTTGTAGTTGTTTTTGGTGTTTAGTTGTTCTAGTTGTTCTAGTTGTTTTAGGTGCTTAGTTTTCATAGGTGTTTTAGTTGTTTTAGTTGTTATAGTTGTTTAGTTGTTTTAGTTGTTTTGCTGTTTAGTTGATTTAGATGTTTTAGTTCCAGGTGTTTTAGTGGTTTTAGGTGTTTTAGTTGTTATAGGTGCTTTAGTTGTGTTAGAGGTTATAGTTATTATAGGTGTTTTAGTTGTTATAGGTGTTTAGTTCTGTTAGGTGTTTAGTTGTTATAGGTGCTTTAGGTGTTTTAGTTGTTATAGTTATTCAAGTTGTTTTAGCTGTTTTAGTTGTTTTTAGTTGTTTTAGGTGTTTTAGTTGTTTCAGATGTTTCAGTTGTTTTAGGTGTTATAGTTGTTTCAGGTGTTTTTTAGTTGTTATAGGCGTTTTAGTTGTTTTAGTTGTTATAGTTGTATCAGAGATTTTAGTTGTTTAAGTTGTTTTAGTTGTTCTAGTTGTTTTACTTGTTTAAGTTGTTTTAGTTGTTATAGTTGTTTAACTTGTTTAGTTTTTTTAGCTGTTTCAGTTGTTATAGTTGTTAGAGTTGTTTTAGTTGTTGTAGTTGTATAGTTGTTCTAGTTGTTTTAGTTGTTTTGGGTGTTTTATTTGTTGTACTTTTTTTATTTGTTATAGTCGTTTTAGTTGTTTGAGTTGTTATAGTTGTTTTAGGTGTTTTGGTTGTTTAGTTGTTATAGTTGTTTTAGGTGTTTTAGTTGTTATAGTTGTTGTAGGTGTTTTAGTTGTTTTAGTTGTTTGAGTTGTTCTAGTTGTTTTAGTTGTTTAGTGGTTTGGTTGTTATAGGTGTTTTAGGTGTTTATAGGTGTTATAGTTGTTATAGGTGTTGTAGTTGTTATAGTTGTTTTAGTTGTTTTAGTTGTTTTAGGTGTTCTAGTTGTTTTAGGTGTTATAGTTGTCTAGGTGTTTTATTTGTTTTAGGTGTTTCAGTTGTTTTAGGTGCTGTAGTTCTTTTAGGTGTTTCTAGTTGTTATAGGTGTTTTAGTTGTTTAGTTGTTTAGTTGTTGTAGTTGTTTTAGTTGTTATAGTTGTTCTAGTTGTTTAGTTGCTTTAGTTGTTAAAGTTGTTCAAGTTGTTTTAGTGTTCATAGTTGTTATAGTTGTTTTATTTGTTTTAGTAGTTGTAGTTGTTTTAGTTGTTTGGTTGTTATGGTTGTTTTAGTTGTTTTAGTTGTTTTAGTTGTTTTAGTTGTTATAGTTGTTTAGTTGTTTTAGTTGTTCTAGGTGTTCTAGTTGTTTTATGTGTTATAGTTGTTTTAGGTGTTATAGTTGATTTAGGTGTTGCAGTTGATATTGTTGTTTTAGGTGTTATAGTTGTTTGAGATGTTTTATTTGTTTAGGTGTTTAGTTGTTATAGGTGTTATATGGGGTTTTAGTTAATTTAGGTGTTTAGGTGTTATAGTTGTTATTTGTGTTTTAGGTGTTTTAGGTGTCTTAGGTGTTTAGTTGTTTTAGTTGTTCTAAGTGTTTTAGTTGTTATATGTGTTTTAGTTGTTTTAGGTGTTTTAGTTGTTTTAGGTGTTTTAGTTGTTTAGGTGTTATAGTTTTTGTAGGTGTTCTAGTTGTTTCATGTGTTTCAGTTGGTTTAGGTGTTATAGTCTTTCTAGGTGTTCTAGTTGTTTAGGGGTTTTAGTTGTTTTAGGTGTTATGGTTGTTTTGAGTGTTTCAGTTATTTTAGTTGTTTTATTTATTCTGTTGTTTTTGTTGTTTAGTTGTTATAGTTGTTTTAGTTGTTTTAAATGTTTTAGTTGTTTACTTGTTTAGTTTGTTTAGTTGTTTTAGTTGTTTTAGATGTTATAGCTGTTTAGTTGTTTTAGTTGTTTTAATTGTTGTTCTAGTTGTTTTAGTTGTTTTAATTGTTATAGTTGTTATAGTTATTTTGTTGTTCTAAATTGTTTTAGTTGTTATAGTTGTTTTAGTTGGTCTAGGTGTTTTAGTTGTTAAAGTTGTTTAAGGTGTTTTAGTTGTTTTAGTAGTTTTAGTTGTTATGGTAGTTTTAGGTGCTCTAGTTGACTTAGTTGTTTTAGTTGTTTCAGTTGTTATAGTTGTTATGGTTGTTTTAGTTGTTTAAGTTGTTTTTTGTTGGTATAGTCGTTTTAGTTGTTATAGTTGTTTTAAATGTTTTAGTTGTTGTAGTTGTTTCAGTTGTTTTAGTTGGTTTAGTTGTTCTAGTTCTTTTAGTTCTTATAGTTGTTATAGTAGTTTTAGTTGTTTTAGGTGTTCAGTTGTTACAGGTGTTTGAGTTATTCAAGGTGTTTTAGGTGTTGTTGGTGTTCTAGGTGTTATAAGTGTTTTAGTTGTTTAGATGTTGCAGTTGTTTAGTTCTTTTAGTTATTTTAGTTGTTATAGTGGTTTTAGTTGTTCTAGTTGTACTAGTTGTTTTAGTCGTTTTAGTTGTTTAGTGGTTTTAGTTGCTTAGTTGTTCTATGTGTTTAGTTGGATTAGGTGTTATAGTTGTTTTAGTTGTTGTAGGTATTTTAGTTGTTTTAGGTGTTTTAGTTGTCTAGGTGTTATAGTTGTTTTAAGTGTTTTAGGTGTCAAGGTGTTATAGGGGTTTTGTATATGTTTTAGGTGTTATAGGTGTTTAAGGTGTTATAGGTGTTTTAGGTGTTATAGGTGTTTTAGTTGTTTAGTTGTTTCGGGTGTTTTAGTTGTTTTGTGTGTTCTAGTTATTTAAGGTGTTCAAGTTGTTTGAGATGTTCTAGTTGTTTTAGTTGTTCTAGTTGTTTTAGTAGTTTTAATTGTTTTATGTGTTGAAGTTGTTGTAGGTGTAATCGTTGTTTAATGTGTTATACGTGTTTTAGGTGTTCTAGGTGTTATAGGTGTTATAGATGTTCCAGATGTTTTAGTTGTTTTAGTTGTCTTAGTGGTTTAAGTTGTTTTAGGGGTTTTAGTTGTTTAGTTGTTATAGTTGTTTTTGTTGTTTTAGTTGTTTTAGTTGGTGTAGTTGTTTTAGTTGTTTCAGGTTTTTTAGTTGTTCTAGTTGTTCAAGTTGTTTTAGTTGTTATAGTTGTTTCAGTTGTGATAGTTGTTATAGGTGTTATAGTTGTTTTCGGTGTTTATGTGTTATATGTGTTTTAGTTGTTGTAGGTGTTTTAGTTGTTTCAGTTGTTCTAGTTGTTTTAGTTGTTTTAGTTTTTTAGTTGTTGTAGGTGTTTAAGGTGTTCTTAGGGGTTTTAGTTGTTATAGGTGTTGTAGTTGTTTTGGTTGTTTTAGTTGTTTCAGGGGTTTTAGTTGTTTCAGGTGTTATAGTTGTTTAGGTGTTTTAGTTGTTTCAGGTGTTGCAGTTGTTTAAGGTGTTATAGTTGTTTTAGATGTTTTTAGTTGCTATAGGTGTTCTAGTTGTTTAGTTGTTCTAGTTGTTTTAGTTGTTATAGTAGTTTTAGTTGTTTAGTTGCTGTATTTGTTTTAGTTGTTTTAAATGATCTACTTGTTTTGGTTGTTTAGTTGTTTTAGTTGTTTTAGTTGTTTTAGTTGTTTCAATTGTTATAGTTGTTTTAGTTGTCATAGTTGTTTTAGTTGTTTTAGTTGTTTTAGTTGTTATAGTTGTTCTAGTTGTTTTAGTTGTTTGAGTTGTTGTAGTTGTTTTACCTGTTTCAGTTGTTAAAGTTGTTTTATTTGTTTATTGTTTTAGTTGTTTTAGTTGTTATAGTTGTTTAAATTGTTTAAGTTGTTGTAGTTGTTCTAGTCGTTTCAGTTGTTATAGGTGTTTTAGTTGTTGTAGTTTTTTTAGTTGTTATAGGTGTTTTGTTGTTTGAGTCGTTATAGTTGTTCAAGGTGTTATAGTTGATTTAGTTGTTATAGTTGTTTTAGGTGTTTAGTTGTTATAGTTGTTTTAGTTGATTTAGTTGTTTTAGTTGTTTTAGTTGTTATAGTTCTTTTAGTTGTGGTAGTTGTTTTAGTTGTTTTAGTTGTTTTAGTTGTTTTAGTAGTTGTAGATTTTATATGTGTTGTAGTTGTTTTAGGTGTAATAGTTGTTTAATGTGTTATACGTGTTTTAGGTGTTCTAGGTGTTATAGATGTTTTAGTTGTTTTAGATGTTTTAGTTGTTTTAGTTGTTTTAGTTGTTTGAGTTGTTTTAGTTGTTTTAGTTCTTTCAGTTGTTATAGTTGTTGTTGTTGTTTTAGTTGTTTTAGTTGTTTTAGTTGTTGTAGTTGTTTTAGTTGTTTCTGGTGTTTTAGTTGTACTAGTTGTTCTAGTTGTTTTAGTTGTTATAGTGGTTTTAGTTGTTTTAGTTGTTATAGTTGTTATAGTTGTTTTCGGTGTTTATGTGTTATAGGTGTTTTAGTTGTTGTAGGTGTTTTAGTTGTTTTAGTTGTTGTAGGTATTTAGGTGTTATAGGTGTTATAGGAGTTTAGGTGTTTTAGGTGTTATAGGTGTTTTAGTTGTTCTAGTTGTTTTAGTTGTTGAAGTTGTTCAGTTGTTTTAGGTGTTTTAGTTATTCAAGTTGTTATCCGTGTTATATGTATACCTGGTGTTCTAAGTGCTGTAGGGGTTTTAGTTGTTTTAGATGTTCTAAATGTTTAGTTGTTTTAGTTGTTTTAGTAGTTTAAGTTTTTTAGGTGTTCTAGTTGTTGTAGGTGTTTTAGTTGTTATAGGTGTTTTAGTTATTTAAGGTGTTCTAGGTGTTATAGGTGTTATATGTGTTCTAGGTAATTTAGGTGTTTCAGGTGTTTTGGTTGTTTAGTTGTTATAGGTGTTTAAGTTGTTACAGGTGTTTTGTTGTTTATGTGCTTTATTTGTTTTAGGTGTTTCTAGTTGTTTATGTGTTGTAGTTGTTTTGGGTGTTTAAGTTGTTTTTGGCGTTTAGTTTTTCTAGTTGCTCTAGTTGTTTTAGGTGCTCAGTTTTCATTGGTGTTTTAGTTGTTTTAGTTGTTATGGTTGTTTAGTTGTTTTAGTTCTTTTGCTGTTTAGTTGATTTAGATGTTTAGTTTCAGGTGTTTTAGTTGTTTTAGGTGTTTTAGTTGTTATAGGTGCTTTAGTTGTGTTAAAGGTTATAGTTATTATAGGTGTTTTAGTTGTTATAGGTTTTTAGTTCTGTTAGGTGTTTGGTTGTTATAGGTGTTTTAGGTGTTTTAGTTGTTATAGTTATTCAAGTTGTTTTAGTTGTTTTAGTTGTTTTAGTTGTTTAGTTGTTTTAGGTGTTTTAGTTGTTTCAGATGTTTCAGTTGTTTAGGTGTTATAGTTGTCTCAGGTGTTTTTTAGTTGTTATAGGTGTTTTAGTTGTTTCAGTTGTTACAGTTGTTATAGTTGTTTTAGTTGTTATAGTTGTATAGTTGTTCTAGTTGTTTTAGTTGTTATGGGTGTTTTGTTTGTTGTAGTTTTTTTATTTGTTACAGTTGTTTTAGTTGTTTGAGTCGTTATAGTTGTTTAGGTGTTTTGGTTGTTTAGTTGTTATTGTTGTTTTAGGTGTTCTAGTTGTTATAGTTGTTGTAGGTGTTTTAGTTGTTTTAGTTGTTGTAGGTGTTTAGGTATTATATGTGTTCTAGGTGTTGTAGGTTTTTAGGTGTTTTACGTGTTTGAGTTGTTCTAGTTGTTTTAGTTGCTTAGTTGTTTGGTTGTTTTAGGTGTTTTAGGTGTTTATAGGTGTTATAGTTGTTATAGGTGTTGTAGTTGTTATAGTTGTTTTAGTTGTTTTAGGTGTTTTAGTTGTTTTAGGTGTTATAGTTGTCTAGGTGTTTTAGTTGTTTTAGTTGTTTCAGTTGTTTTAGGTGTTGTAGTTGTTTTAAGTGTTTGTAGTTGTTATAGGTGTTTTAGTTGTTTAGTTGTTTAGTTGTTTTAGTTGTTTTAGTTGTTATAGTTGTTTTAGTTGTTTAGTTGTTTTAGTTGTTCAAGTTGTTCTAGTTGTTTTAGTTGTTATATTTGTTATAGTTGTTTCAGTTGTTTTAGTTGTTGTAGTTGTTTTAGTTGTTTAGTTGTTTTATTTGTTTTAGTTGTTTTAGTTGTTTTAGTTGTTGTAGTTGTTTTAGTTGTTATAGTTGTTTTAGTTGTTATAGTTGTTATAGTTGTTTTAGTTGTTTTAGTTGTTCTGGGTGTTTTTATGTGTTTTTAGTTGTTTCTAGTTGTTTTAGTTGTTTAGTTGTTATAGTTGTTTTAGTGTTTTTAGTTGTTTGGTTGTTTTGGTTGTTTTAGTTGTTTTAGTTGTTTAGTTGTTTTAGTTGTTTTAGTTGTTATAGTTGTTTAGTTGTTTTAGTTGTTCTAGGTGTTCTAGTTGTTTTAGGTGTTATAGTTGTTTTAGGTGTTCATAGTTGATTTAGGTGTTATAGTTGTTATAGTTGTTTTAGGTGTTATAGTTGTTTGAGTTGTTTTATTTGTTTAGGTGTTTAGTTGTTATAGGTGTTGTAGGGGTTTTAGTTAATTTAGGTGTTTAGGTGTTATAGTTGTTATTTGTGTTTTAGGTGTTTTAGGTGTCTTAGGTGTTAAGTTGTTTTAGTTGTTTTGAGTGTTTTAGTTGTTATATGTGTTATAGTTGTTTTATGTGTTTTAGTTGTTTAGGTGTTATGGTTTTTGTAGGTGTTCTAGATGTTTTATGTGTTTTAGTTGGTTTAGGTGTTATAGTTGTTTTAGGTGTTCTAGTTGTTTAGGGGTTTTAGTTGTTTTAGGTGTTATGGTTGTTTTGAGTATTTCAGTTATTTTAGTGGTTTTATTTATTCTGTTGTTTTAGTTGTTTCAGTTGTTATAGTTGTTTTGGTTGTTTTAAAGTTTTTAGTTGTTTACTTGTTTTAGTTTTTTTAGTTGTTTTAGTTGTTTTAGATGTTATAGTTGTTTAGTTGTTTTAGTTGTTTTAATTGTTATAGTTGTTTTAGTTATTTTAATTGTTATAGTTGTTCTAGTTGTTTTCGTTGTTCTAGTTGTTTTAGTTGTTATAGTTGTTTTAGTTGGTCTAGGTGTTTTAGTTGTTATAGTTGTTTAAGGTGTTTTAGTGGTTTTAATTGTTTTAGTTGTTATGGTAGTTTTAGGTGCTCTAGTTGACTTCGTTGTTTTAGTTGTTTTAGTTGTTTTAGTTGTTTTAGTTGTTATAGTTGTTATAGTTGTTTTAGTTTTTTAAGTTGTTTTAGTTGTTATAGTCGTTTTAGTTGTTATAGTTGTTTTAATTGTTTTAGTTGTTGTAGTTATTTCAGTTGTTTCAGTTGGTTTAGTTGTTCTAGTTCTTCTAGTTCTTTTAGTTGTTGAAGTAGTTTTAGTTGTTTTAGGTGTTCAGTTGATATAGGTGTTTGAGTTATTCAAGGTGTTTTAGGTATTCTAGGTGTTTTAGTTGTTTTGTAGGTGTTTTAGTTGTTTAGGTGTTATAGTTTTTGTAGGTGTTTTAGTTGTTTCATGTGTTTTAGTTGGTTTAGGTGTTTAGTTGATCTAGGTGTTTTATTTGTTCCAAGGGTTTTACTTGTTTAAGGTGTTATACGTGTTTTATGTATCCTAGTTGTTCTAGGTGTTATAGGTGTTTTAGTTGTTCTAGATGTTCTAGTTGTTTAGTTGTTTTAGATGTTTTAGTAGCTAAAGTTTTTATATGTGTTTAAGTTGTTTTAGGTGTTTTAGTTGTTATAGGTGTTCTAGTTATTTAAGGTGTTTGAGGTGTTTTTAGGTGTTCTAGTTGTTATAGGTGTTGTGGTTGTTTTAGTTGTTTAGTTGTTTTATGTGTTTTAGTTGTTTCGAATGTTTCAGTTGTTTCAGGTGTTATAGTTGTTTTAGGTGTTTTCTAGTTGTTATAGGTGGTATAGTTGTTTTAATTGTTTAGTTGTTATAAATGTTTTAGGTGTTTTAGTTGTTATAGTTGTTTTAGATGTTCTAGTTGTTTTAGTCGTTCTATTTGTTTTAGTTGTTTCAGTTGTTGTAGTTGTTTTAGTTGTTCTAGTTGTTATACTTGTTTTAGTAGTTGTAGTTGTTTTAGGTGTTGTAGTTGTTTAAGGTGTATTTGTTTTTAAGGTACCATACGTGTTGTAGGTGTTCTTGGTGTTATAGGTGTTTTAGTTGTTGTAGATGTTTTAGTTGTTTTAGTTGTTTTAGTTGTTTTAGCTGCTTAAGTTGTTTTAGTTGTTCTAGTTGTTTCAGGTGTTCTAGTTGTTCGAGTTGTTCTAGTTGTTTTATTTGTTGTAGTTGTTTTAGTTGTTGTAGGTGTTTAGGTGTTTTATGTGTTTTAGGTGTTTCATGTGTTTTAGGTGTTTTAGGTAATATAAGTGTTCAAGGTGTTTTAGTTGTTCCAGTTGTTTTAGTTGTTTAGTTGTTTAGTTGTTTTAGGTGTTTTAGGTGTTTTTAGGTGTCATAGTTGTTATAGGTGTTGTAGTTGTTATAGTTGTTTTAGTTGTTTAAGTTGTTTAAGTTGTTTTAGGTGTTTTAGTTGTTTTAGGTGTTATAGTTGTTTAGGTGTTTTAGTTGTTATAGTTGTTTAAGTTGTTATGGGTGTTTTATGTGTTTTAATTGTTTTAGTTTTTTTAGTCGTTTTAAATGTTATAGTTGTTTTAGTGGTTTTAGTGGTTTGGTTGTTTTGGTTGTTTTGGTTGTTTTAGTTGATTTAGGTGTTTTAGTTGTTTAGTTGTTTTAGGTGTTATAGTTGTTTGAGGTGTTTTATTTGTTTAGGTGTTATAGTTGTTTTAATTGTGTTAGGAGTTAAGGTGTTATAGGTGTTATAGGTGTTTTAGGTGTTATTGTTGTTATAGGTGTTTTAGGTGTTTTAGGTGTTATAGTTGTTTAGGTGTTATAGTTTTTGTAGGTGTTTTAGTTGTTTCGTGTGTTTTAGTTGGTTTTGGTGTTATAGTTTTTCTAGGTGTTCTATTTGTTTTAAGGGTTTTAGTTGTTCTAGGTGTTATGGTTGTTTGGGTGTTTTAGTTATTTTAGTTGTTATAGTTGTTTCAGTTATTTGGTTGTTATAGTTGTTTTAGTGTTTATTGTTGTTGTAGTTGTTTTAGTTGTTTTAGTTGTTTAGTTGTTTAGTTGTTTTAGTTTTTTTAGTTGTTTTAGTTGTTTAGTTGTTATAGTTGTTATAGTTGTTTTAGTTCTTTTAGTTGTTATAGTTGTTATAGTTGTTTTAGTTGTTATAGTTGTTATAGTTGTTTTAGTTGTTTTAGTTGTTTTAGTTGTTCAAGTTGTTTCAGTTGTTTTAGTTGAACTAGGTGTTTTAGTTGTTATAGTTGTTTAAGGTGTTTTAGTTGTTTTAGTTGTTATAGTTGTTTTAGGTGCTTTAGTTGTCTTAGTTGTTTTAGTTGTTTCAGTTGTTATAGTTGTTATAGTTGTTTTAGTTGTTTAAGTTGTTATAGTTGTTATAGTCGTTTTAGTTGTTATTGTTGTTTTAGTTGTTTTTGTTATTGTAGTTGTTGCAGTTGTTTTAGTTGTTTTAGTTGTTTTAGTTGTTTTAGTTGTTCAAGTTGTTCTAGTTGTTTCAGTTGTTTTAGTTGTTTTAGTTGTTTTAGTTGTTTTAGTTGTTGTAGTTGTTTTAGTTGTGTTAGTTGCTGTAGTTGTTTTTAGTTGTTTCAGTTGTTTTAGTTGTTTTAGTTGTTATAGTTGTTACAGTTGTTTTAGTTGTTTTAGTTGTCATAGTTGTTCTATTTGTTGTAGTTATTGTAGGTGTTTTAGTTGTTATATTTGTTCTAGTTGTTTTAGGTGTTTTAGTTGTTTAGTTGTTATATTTTTTTTAGGTGTTTTAGTTGTTTTAGTTGTTGTAGTTGTTTTAGTTGTTTTAGTTGTTACAGTTGTTTTAGTTGTTATAGTTGTTTTAGTTGGTATAGTTGTTTTAGTTTTTTAGTTGTTCAAGTTGTTTTAAGTAGTTTTAGTTGTTTTTGGTGTTCTGATTGATTTTAGGTGTTATAGTTGTTTAAGGTGTGTTATGTGTTATAGGTGTTTCAGTTGTTGTAGGTGTTGTAGTTGTTTTCAGTTGTTTTAGTTGTTTAGGTGTTATAGTTGTTTCTGGTTTTTCAGTTGTTCTAGGTGTTATAGTTGTTATAGGTGTTTTTAGTTGTTATAGGTGTTATAGTTGTTCAAGTTGTTTTGGTTGTTTAGTTGTTTTAGTTGTTTTAGTTGTTTTAGTTGTTTGAGTTCTTATAGTTGTTTTAGTTGTTTTAGTTGTTTTAGTTGTTCTAGTTTTTCTAGTTGTTTTAGTTGTTTATTTGTTTTAGTTGTTTAGTTGTTTTAGTTGTTTTAGTTGTTGTAGTTGTTTAGTTATTTTAGTTGTTTTAGGTGTTCTAGGTGATAAGTTGTTTAGTTGATTCAGGTGTTTTAGTTGTTATAGTTGTTTCAGGTGTTATAGTTGTTTGAGGTGTTTTAGTTGTTTAGGGGTTTTAGTTGTTTAGGTGTTATAGGTGTTCTAGTTGTTTAGTTGTTTTAGTTGTTTAGTTGTTTTAGTTGTTTTAGTTGTTTTAGTTGTTGTAGTTGTTTTAGTTGTTTTAGTTGTTCTAGTTGTTTTGGTTGTTCTAGTTATTTTAGTTGTTTGAGTTGTTTTAGTTGTTCAGTTGTTTTATTTTTAAAGGTGTTATAATTGTTTCCGGTCTTTTATGTGTTATAAGTGTTTCAGTTGTTGTAGGTGTTTAAGTCGTTTTAGTTGTTGTAGGTGTTTAGGTGTTTTAGGTGTTATAGGTGTTATAGGTGTTATGGGTGTTTTAGTTGTTTTGGGTGTTTTAGTTGTTATATGTGTTTTAGTTGTTGTAGGTGTTTCAGTTGCTTTAGGTGTTATACTTGTTTTTCATTTGTTTTTATTTGTTATAGGTGTTCTAGTTGTTTTAGTTGTTTCAGTTGTTCTATTTGTTTTAGTTGTTTTAGTTGCTTTAGTTGTTTTATTGTTTTAGTTGTTTTAATTGTTATAGTTGTTCAGTTGTTTTAGTTGTTTTAATTGTCCTTGTTGTTTTAGTTGTTTAGTTGTTTTAGTTGTTTTAGTTGTTTTAGTTGTTTCAGTTGTTATAGTTGTTTTAGTTGTTATGGTTGTTTTAGTTGTTATAGGTGCTCTAGGTGTTTTAGTTGTTGTGGTTGTTTTAGTTGTTCTAGTTGTTTTAGTTGTTTAAGTTGTTTTAGTGGTTTTAGTTGTTTGGTTGTTTTGGTTGTTTTCGTTGTTTTAGTTGTTATAGTTGTTTTAGTTGTTTTAGTTGTTTTAGTTGTTCTAGGTGTTTAGTTGATATAGGTGTTTTAGTTGTTTTAGATGTTTTAGTTGATTTAGGTGTTATAGTTGTTATAGTGGTTATAGGTATTATAGATGTTTGAGGTGTTTTATTTGTTTAGGTGTTATAGTTGTTTTAAGTGTGTTAGGTGTTATGGTGTTATAGGTGTTTATTGGTGTTTTAGGTGTAATAGGTGTTTAAGGGGTTCTAGGTGTTCTATGTGTTTGAGGTGTTTTTGGTGTTATAGTTGTTTTAGTTGTTTTGGGTGTTTTAGTTGTTATATGTGTTTTAGTTGTTGTAGGTGTTTTAGTTGTTTTAGGTGTTCTAGTTGTTGTAGGTGTTTGGTTGTTTTATGTGTTTCAGTTGGTTTAGGTGTTGTAGTTGTTCTAGGTGTTATAGTTGTTTAAGAGGTTTTAGTTGTTTAGGTGTTATAGTTGTTATAGTTGTTTTAGTTGTTTAAGTTGTACTAGTTGTTCTAGTCGTTATAGTTGTTATAGTTGTTTTAGTTGTTTTTGTGGTTGTAGTTGTTTCAGTTGTTTTAGTTGTTTTAGTTGGTTTAGTTGTTCTAGTTCTTTTAGTTCATTTAGTTGTTATAGTAGTTTTCGTTGTTTTAGGTGTTTTAGGTGTTCAGTTATTATAGGTGTTTAAGTTATTTAAGGTGTTTTAGGTGTTCTAGGTGTTATAGGTGTTTTAGTTGTTTAGATGTTCTAGTTTTTTTAGTTGTGTTAGTTGTTATAGTCGTTTTAGTTGTTTTAATGGTTTTAGTAGTTTTAGTTGCTTAGTTGTTTTAGGTGTTGTAGTTGGATTAGGTGTTTTAGTTGCTTTAGTTGTTTAGGTATTTTAGTTGTTTTGAGTGTTTTAGGTCTCTAGGTGTTACATGGGTTTTGTATGTGTTTCAGGTGTTATAGGTGTTTAAGGTGTTTCAGGTGTTATAGGTGTTATAGGTGTTTTAGTTGTTTAGTTGTTTAGGGTGTTTTAGTTGTTATATGTGTTCAAGTTGTTTTAGGTGTCCTAGTTGTTGTAGGTGTTTTGGTTGTTTTATGTGATTTAGTTGGTATAGGTGTCATTGTTGTTCTAGGTGTTTTAATTAATTAAGAGGTTTTAGTTGATTTAGGTGTTATCGTTGTTAAGGTGTTGTAGTTATTTAGTTGTTTTAGTTGTTTTAGTTGTTTTGGTTGTTCTAGTTGTTTTAGTTGTTTTAGTTGTTTAGTTGTTGTAGTTGTTTTAGTTGTTTTAGTTGTTTTAGTTGTTTTAGTTGTGTTAGTTGCTTTAGTTGTTTGTAGTTGTTTCAGTTGTTTAAATAGCTTTAGTTGTTTTAGTTGTTACAAATGTTTTAGTTGTTTTAGTTGATTTAGTTGTCATAGTTGTTTTAGTTGTTTTAGTTATTGTAGGTGTTTTAGTTAATATATTTGTTTTAGTTGTTTTAGGTGTTTTAGTTGTTTAGTTGTTATAGTTGTTTTATGTGTTTTAGTTGTTATAGTTGTTGAAGTTGTTTTGTTTGTTTTAGTTGTTACAGTTGTTTTAGTTGTTATAGTTGTTTTAGTTGGTATAGTTGTTCTAGTTTTTTAGTTGTTCAAGTTGTTTTAAGTAGTTTTAGTTGTTTTAGGTGTTTTGGTTGTTTTAGGTGTTATAGTTGTTAAAGGTGTTTTATGTGTTATAGGTGTTACAGTTGTTATAGGTGTTGTAGTTGTTTTTAGTTGTTTTAGTTGTTCTAGGTGTTTAGTTGTTTTAGGTGTTTTAGTTGATTAGGTGTTATAGTTGCTTTTGGTGTTACAGTTTTTTTAAGTGTAATAGTTGTTATAGGTGTTTTCAGTTGTTATAGGTGTTATAGTTGTTATAGTTGTTTTGGTTGTTTAGTTGTTTTAGTTGTTTTAGTTGTTTTAGTTGTTTTAGTTCTTATAGTTGTTTTAGTTGTTTAGTTGTTTTAGTTTTCTAGTTGTTTTAGTTGTTTATTTGTTTTAGTTGGATAGTTGTTTTAGTTGTTATAGTTGTTGTAGTTGTTCAGTTGTTTTAGTTGTTTCAGGTGTTTTAGGTGTTATAGTTGTATTTAGTTGGTTTAGGTGTTTTAGTTGTTCTAGTTGTTCTATGTGTTATAGTTGTTTGAGGTGTTTTAGTTGTTTAGGTGTTTTAGTTGTTTAGGTGTTTTAGGTGTTTTAGTTGTTTAGGTGATATAGTTGTTTTAGTTGTTCTGGGTATTTTTGTTATATGTGTTTTTGTTGTTTTGGTGTTATAGTTGTTGTAATTGCTTTAGCTGTTTCATGTGTTTTAGTTGGTCTATGTGTTTTAGTTGTTCTAGTTGTTCAGTTGTTTAGTTGTTTCAGTTGCTTTAGTTGTTTAGTTGTTATAGTTGTTTCAGTTGTTTTAGTGGTTATAGTTGTTTTAGGTGTTCTATGTGTTTAAGTTGTATTAGTTAATATAGTTGTTTTAGTTTTTTTAGTTTTTTTAGTTGTTATAGTTGTTTTAGTTGTTAAAGTTGTTATAGTTGTTTTAGTTGTTTTAGTTGTTATAGTTGTTTCAGTTGTTATAGTTGTTTAAGTTGTTTTAGTTGTTTCAGTTGTTTTAGTTGTTAAAGTTGTTCTAGTTGTTATAGTTGTTTTAGTTGTTATAGTTGTTTTAGGTGTTCTATGTGTTTAAGTTGTATTAGTTAATATAGTTGTTTTAGTTTTTTTAGTTGTTTTAGTTGTTATAGTTGTTTTAGTTGTTATAGTTGTTATAGTTGTTCTAGTTATTTTAGTTGTTGTAGTTGATTTAGTTGTTATAGTTTTATTGGTGTTATAGTTGTTTCCGGTCTTTCATGTGTTATAATTGTTTTAGTTGTTGTAGGTGTTTCAGTTGTTTTAGTTGTTGTAGGTTTCTTAGGTGTTTCAGGTGTTTTAGGTGTTATAGGTAATATAGGTGTTTAGTTGTTCTGGGTGTTTTAGTTGTTATATGTGTTTTAGTTGTTGTAGGTGTTTCAGTTGTTCTAGGTGTTATATTTTTTTTTTTGCTATATGTGTTCTAGTTGTTTTAGTTGTTTTAGTTGTTGTATTTGTTATAGTTGTTTTAGTTGTTTTATTGTTTTAGGTGTTTTAGTTGATATAGTTGTTCAGTATTTTTAGTTGTTTTAGTTGTCCTAGTTGTTTTAGTTGTTTAGTTGTTTTAGTTGGTTTATTTTTTTTTACTTATTATAGTTGTTTTAGTTGTTATAGTTGTTTTAGTTGTTTTAGTTGTTTTAGGTGCTCTAGGTGTTATAGTTGTTGTAGTTGTTTTAGTTGTTCTAGTTGTTTTAGTTGTTTTAGTTGTTTAGTGGTTGTAGTTGTTTGGTTGTTTTGGTTGTTTTAGTTGTTTTAGTTGTTATAGTTGTTTTAGTTGTTATAGTTGTTGTAGTTGTTTTAGTTGTTTTATTTGTTTTAGGTGTTTTAGGTGTTATAGTTGTTTCAGTTGATTTAGGTGTTATAGTTGTTATAGTTGTTTTAGGTGTTATAGTTGTTTGAGGTGTTTTAGTTGTTTAGGTGTTTAGTTGTTATAGGTGTTTTAGGTGTTTAAGTTGTTTTAGGTGTTAAGGTGTTATAGTTTTTATAGGTGTTTTAAGTGTTTTAGGTGTTTAGGTGTTGTAGTTGTTTTAGTTGTTCAGGGTGTTTTAAGTGTTTTAGGTGTTTAGGTGTTGTAGTTGTTTTAGTTGTTCAGGGTGTTTTAGTTGTTATATGTGTTTTAATTGTTTATGTGTTTTAGTTGTTTTAGGTGTTACAGTTGTTGTAGGTGTTTTAGTTGTTTCATGTGTTTTAGTTGGTTTAGGTGTTTTAGTTGTTCTAGGTGTTTTAGTTGTTATAGTTGTTTTAGTTGTTTAGTTGTTGTAGTTGTTTTAGTTGTTTTAGTTGTTTAGTTGTCATTGTTGTTATAGTTGTTATAGTTGTTCAGTTGTTTAGTTGTTGTAGTTGTTTTAGTTGTTTCAGTTGTTTTAGTTTTTTTAGTAGTTCTAGTTGTTTTAGGTGTTGTAGTTGGTTAGGTGTAATTGTTGTTTAAGGTGTTATGCCTGTATTAGTTGTTAT
>SDVV010007547.1:0-17719 GCA_016164225.1 Gammarus roeselii
AGTGAGGCTCTATACAGATCGGGATGGAGCCTCAAACACAGTGAGGCTCTATACTGATCAGGATGGAGCCTCGCACACAGTGAGGCTCTATACAGATCGGGATGGAGCCTCAAACACAGTGAGGCTCTATACTGATCAGGATGGAGCCTCACACACAGTGAAGCTCTATACAGATCAGGATGGAGCCTCAAACACAGTGAGGCTCTATACAGATCAGGATGGAGCCTCACACAGTGAGGCTCTATACAGATCAGGATAGAGCCTCAAACACAGTGAGGCTCTATACAGATCAGGATGGAGCCTCACACACAGTGAGGCTCTATACAGATCAGGATGGATCCTCACACAGTGAGGCTTTATACAGATCAGGATGGAGCTTCACACAGTGAGGCTCTATACATATCAGGATGGAGCCTCACAAACAGTGAGGCTCTATACAGATCAGGATGGAGCCTCACACAGTGAGGCTCTATACAGATCAGGATGGAGCTTCACACAGTGAGGCTCTATACAGATCAGGATGGAGCCTCACACACAGTGAGGCTCTATACAGATCAGGATGGAGCCTCACACACAGTGAGGCTCTATACAGATCAGGATGGAGCCTCACACACAGCGAGACTCTATACTGATCAGGATGGAGCCTCACGCACAGTGAGGCTCTACACAGATCAGGATGGAGCCTCACACAGTGAGGCTCTATACAGATCAGGATGGAGCCTCACACAAAGTGAGGCTCTATACTGATCAGGATGGAGCCTCACACACAGTGAGGCTCTACACTGTCGCTCAGATTTTTTTCAGGCATGGAATTCTAGTATATTTTCAGGCATGAATTGCCGTCTAAGGGAATATTTTTTTGAAATTAAAATTATGAGTAATATCGAATATAAAATCATTCAACATTTGGACACGTCAAAAAATATAAATGATTTATTATGATTTTGCCTATAAATAAAATAAACAATCTTTAGTGAAACGATGCCCGTCGTTTGCTCCTGGCTCCCATTTTCCCCACTAATTATACCCATAATGTTAAGGAGCAGGAATATAATCAATAGAATATCATAAATAAACTCGGCAAACCAACGGAATACACTCAGGCATGAACAGGTGAAATACAGAATGTGCATGTCAGTAACAGTGTGTACTGAGGTGGACCAGGGTCTATGTGTGGCGGTACAGAGTGTACATGACGGTACACCGTGTAGTAAAGCGGTGCAGCTTGAACTTTGGTGGTTTAGCGTCTACAGGTCGGTACTGCGGCAACATGGGGTGGTGCATCGTGTACCTGTTGGTAGAACGTGTGTGGTGCATCGTGTACCTGTCGGTAGAACGTATGCTGGGGTGGAACAGCGTGTACTGGTCACCCAAATATGTACAAAGGCGGTACAGCGCATGCTGCGGTGATACAGCGCGTACACGGGCGGTACAGCGGGTACCAGGGCGGCACAGCGCGTGTTGGGGCGGTACAGCGTGTGCTAGCGCCCATGCTGCGTGTACCAGGGCGGTACAGCATGCACTAGGCTAGTACAGCAAATACTAAGGTGGCACAGCTTGTACATGTCGATGCAGCATGTGCAAACGCGGTACAGCGTCTACAGGGCGGTTCAGCGCGCACTGGTGCAGTGAAGCGTGTACAGAAGCGATATTACGAGTGTTAGGTGCTAGGGTGGCACAGCGTGTACAGAAGCTGTACGCACTTTATTGCGTCAACTAAGCGATTACTTGCTTCTGTAACGAAAACAGTTTCAAGTTCCGTATCAGTAGCTGGTACAGTTAGCTAGTACAAAAGCTAGTAAAATTAGCTGGCACAATAGCTACTACACAAGCTAGTACAATTAGCTGGTACAATAACTAAACAATTAGCTAGTACAATAGCTAGAACAATTAGCTAGTGCAAGTGGTGGGTGCAATGGTTTGCCAATTAGCTAGTACAATAGTTAGAACAATTAGCTGGTACAATAGCTAGTACAATTATCTAGTGCAATAGCAGGAAAAATATGAAGTGCAATTAACTAGTACAATCAGCTCGTACGATTAGCTAATACAATTAGCAAGTACAATTAGCTAGTACACTTATCTAGAACACTTAGCTAGTACAATTAGCTAGTACAGTTAACCAGTTCGATTGCTAGTATAATTAGCTACTTAAGTTACAGCATCGCGTGTGTTACACTGTCAGACCGTTCTTGAGTATCGGCATCGCGTGTGTTACACTATCAGACCTTCTTAAGTTACAGCTTCGCGTGTGTTACACTATCAGACTGACTTAAGTTACAGCATCGCGTGTGTTACACTATCAGACCTACTTAAGTTACAGCATCGCGTGTGTTACACCATCAGACCTACTTAAGTTACAGCATCGCGTGTGTTATTCCAGCTGATGGCTCAGTATACTATTTCAGGACTGGTCGGGTCACTGCACTGTGTATAACACACCGTGTGTGTATAACACCTTGTGTGTATAACACCGGGTGTGTATAACACCGGGTGTGTATAACACACCGAGTGTGTATAACACACCGTGCTCACAACATACCACACTCATTGCAGCGACCTAAGCACTCCTGAAATTGGATGCTGAGCCCTCAACTGGAACAACACCCTCGATAATGTAACCATAGAAGGTTACACTACGCTGTTCTAGCTGTCTGTTGTAACAAACCATTACACGCAATGCAGTAATCATAAAGTTGTGTTATAGGATGCGAAGCTTGCTATTAGAACAACCCACGCAATGCAGTAATCAGAGCAGTTGTGTGAGAGGATACTAAGCTCTCTGTTAGAACAACCTACGCAATGCAGTAATCAGAGCAGTTGTGTGAGAGGATACTAAGCTCTCTGTTAGAACAACCTACGAAATGCATTAATCAGAGCAGTTGTGTGAGAGGATACTAAGCTCACTGTTAGAACAACCTACGCAATGCAGTAATCAGAGCAGTTGTGTGAGAGGATACTAAGCTCTCTGTTAGAACAACCTACGCAATGCAGCAATCAGAGCAGTTGTGTGAGATGATACTAAGCTCCCTGTTAGAACAACCTACGCAATGCAGTAATCAGAGAAGTTGTGTGAGATGATACTAAGCTCTCTGTTAGAACAACCTATGCAATGCAGTACTCAGAGAAGTTGTGTGAGATGATACTAAGCTCTCTGTTAGAACAACCCACGCAATGCAGTAATCAGAGAAGTTGTGTGAGATGATACTAAGCTCCCTGTTAGAACAACCTACGCAATGCAGTAATCAGAGCAGTTGTGTGAGAGGATACTAAGCTCCCTGTTAGAACAACCTACGCAATGCAGTAATCAGAGCAGTTGTGTGAGAGGGTACTAAGCTCCCTGTGAGAACAACCTACGCAATGCAGTAATCAGAGAAGTTGTGTAAGATGATACTAAGCTCTCTGTTAGAACAACCTACGCAATGCAGTAATCAGAGAAGTTGTGTAAGATGATACTAAGCTCTCTGTTAGAACAACCTACGCAATGCAGTAATCAGAGCAGTAATGTTAGATAGTACCAAGTTTTCTGCTAGAACAACACACGCCATGAAGTAAGCATTGCGGGCTTAACACACAGAATGTAGTAACCCGACCCCAGTCATAGAACAAGATGCCAAACCCTGTACTAGACTAGCGTACCCTATGCAGTAACCCTATCAGTCCTGCCGTAGAATGCTAAGCCGGCAGCTCTCCCAGGCTAAATGTCACAGCCAAAAACTCATCGCCCAAAATGTCTCAAGTTTTTCCGCATTGAGCGAGTGAGGCGTGCCAGTCTTCTCTCCCCTCCGAGCTGGCTTTGGTGGGGGCTTACAAGAAGAGCGACTTACGTGGATACCAATTCCTCTAAGATGCCTTGCTCACCAATAAGGCTCAATAAAATTTATTTCAGCTCTGGTATGGGGAAACTTCAATTATAAATGTTCGAAGTTTTGAATGGGTGTCAAATCTGAACGCGGCTCACCCAATTCAGTTTTAGATCCACTCTACGTTTATGATTAGTTTTTTTCGATAAAAACATTCTGAAATACTTCTCGCAACTTGTATTCAAATTCAGTATCAACTTCACTGTGGATGTTTAAATTGCATTGAAATCTTTTATGATTCGCATTGAAATAGGATCTACAATTCGTGCAACAAAGTGAAGGCAATGTTTTGCTGCTCTGCACCACCATGCAGTGGCGACATGCAGTGGAATATAGAGTATCGTGAAATGTTTGTTTTACTGCTAAATTCCTTTACACGGGAGCTCTGTACTAATATACACTACATTTAATTTTTTTATTAAGTTGAATAATTTGGAAACTATGTTTCTTTTAAAGTTGAAGGTTCCTCTTAAACGAATTTCTTTCGCAACTTGGCCCATTACTTCAGTTGGGGCGCATGTGTTCACCATGTGGCTGCTCTTTAAGGTTGAAGAGCAACTCCATTCAAGGTGCTTGGCAGACAAGATTATTAAGGCCTTAGTATGATTGTATTTTGACCTTATTTCATGGCCGGCGTTACGCCACATTTCAACTCAGCCTCATCGGGGCACGAAAGCTGGAGGCCGCACCGCAGTGAGGCATAACGATAGCTATGGAAGAAACACTCATAATCATACAGTAGGCTTAGTGTCCACACGAAGCATTCCACGAATAAAGATGGCACGCCCATTATGATCGGCTGAGCTTTGTCTCACTCATGTTCTGCCAACATTTGTGAAAATTATGCACGCAAGTGTTTTTCTTTGGGGAAACGCAAAACCGACTTTCTGAGTCAACTGGACACATACTTTTCTTGCAGGGGACGCCATAGGCATTTATCGTAGTATTTTGCCGGGAATTGGCCCAGTGAAACAATTGGTTAATTAGGATTGCCATCCAATGGCAATCCTAACTAACCCATTGATTGGCATTCAACGCGAACTGATCAGATGGAAGACGACAATCAATGCGAACTGGCTGGTGGAAGACGACAATCAATGCGAACTGGCTGGTGGAAGACGACAATCAATGCGAACTGGCTCTTGGAAGACGACAATCAATGCGAACTGACTGTTGGAAGACGACAATCAATGCGAACTGGCTGTTTGAAGACGACAATCAATGCGAACTGGTCGTTGAAAGACGACAATCAATGCGAACTGACTGTTGGGAGATGACGATCAATGCGAAGTGACTGTTAGATGGCGACAGTCAATGCAAACTGGTTGTTGGAAGACGACAATCAATGCGAACTGACTGTTGGGATACGACGATCAATACGAACTGGCTGCTGGAAGACGACAATCAATGCAAACTGGCTGTTGAAAGACGACAATCAATGCAAACTGGCAGTTGGAAGACGACAATCAATGCGAACTGGCTGTTGGAAGGCGACAATCAATGCGAATTGGCTGTTTAAAGACGACAGTCAATGCGAACTGGCTGTTGGAAGACGGCAATCAACGCAAACTGGCTGTTGGAAGACGACAATCAATGCAAACTGGCTGTTGGGAGACGACAATCAATGCGAACTGACTTTTAGAAGATGACAATCAATGCAAACTGGCAGTTGGAAGACGACAATCAATGCGAACTGGCTGTTGGAAGGAGACAATCAATGCGAACTGGCTGTTGGAAGACAACAATCAATGCGAACTGGCTGTTGGAAGATGACAATCAATGAAAACCGGCTATTGGAAGACGACAATCAATGCGAACTGGCTGTTGAAAAACGACAATCAATGCGAACTGGCTGTTGGAAGACGACACACAATGCGAACTGGCTGTTGGAAGACGACAGTCAATGCGATCTGGCTGTTGAAAGACGATGGTCAATGCGATCTGGCTGTTGGAAGACGACAGTTAATGCGAACTAGCGGTTCCTAGTTCGGTTATCAGGCATGCACTACAGTCACTGTCAATACAAATGGAAGTGGTGGTGGTGGTGACAATGATAGTGGTGGTGGTGGTGGTGGTGGCAATGATAGTGGTGGTGGTGACAATGATAGTGGTGGTGGTGGCAATGATAGTGGTGGTGGTGACATTGATAGTGGTGGTGGTGGTGACAGTGATAGTGGTGGTGGTGATACTGATAGTGGTGGTGGTGACAATGATAGTGGTGGTGGTGACAAGGATAGTGGTGGTGGTGACAATGATAGTAGTGGTGGTGACAATGATAGTAGAGGTGGAAACAATGATAGTGGTGGTGGTGACAATGATAGTGGTGGTGGTGGCAATGATAGTGGTGGTGGTGGCAATGATAGTGATGGTGGTGGCAATGATAGTGGTGGTGGTGACAATGATATTGGTGGTGGTGACAATGATAGTGGTGGTGGTGGTGACAATGATAGTGTTGGTAGTGACCATGATGGTGGTGGTAGTGACAATGATAGTGGTGGTACTGACAGTGATAAACACATAAACTTGTCTGTTTGTGAATACCTCTTATATACCCTTGTTCATAACATAATATGCTGGGAGTGACGGCCTCGTCACAAAATATGACCATTTGTTGACCAGCGAGCCAGTCACACGTCCGTTGACGGGGGGTCAGTAAATATCCAGTCGCGAGCGAGCTTCAAGGCAGGCCCAGCATTGATTCAATTTAATTTGAGACCTAATCAAGCAACAAAACACATGATGAGAGTGTGTTGTCCAAAACCTGTTTGAGTTAATTGATAAATGTAAAGGAAGAGTGAACCTGGATGCTGTAGACCGCCTTAACACTGACCACGCCCTGACATCGGGCTCTTAAACAGCCAAGTTATTAACCACCTCGACATTTCACTTTACCTCTGAACATCGTTCATTCGACAATAATCTTCCCTATTTCCAACTCTCCACTTAACCTGAAGAACTGATGAGGGTTAACGCTCTAACTGTTCATGCCCTTCATGTGTTTTCAGGGCTTCGGATACTATGGAGAAACATGTTTCGACAAACTAGCTACATGTTGTCAGCTGTTGCAAGGTCTAATTGTTAGTGCTCCTGAACTATTCCCTGAGAACATTTCAGGCCCCGACGCCGAGCCTTGACAACTTTTCGTTTCCTGCCAATAGTTATTACCTCCCTTGGCAAGGAACAGTATTGAGCTACATACTTCAATACTTTGTCCATTTTACAATGTAATTTTTTACTGTATACTCGGAAAATGTAACTTGGTACTGTATCTTGGTACTGTATCATGGCACTGTATCGTGGCACTGTATCGTGGCACTGTATCTTGGTACTGTATCATGGCACTGTATCTTGGCTCTGTACCGTGGCACTGTATCTTGGTACTGTATCTTGGTGCTATATCTTGGTACTGTATCTTGGCACTGTATCTTGACACTGTATCTTGGCACTGTATCTTGGTACTATATCTTGGCACTGTATCTTGGCACTGTATCTTGACACTGTATCTTGACACTGTATCTTGGTACTATATCTTGGCACTGTATCTTGGCACTGTATCTTGGTACTGTATCTTGGTACTGTATCTTGGCACTGTATCTTGTTACTGTATCTTGGTACTAGATCTTGGCACTGCATCTTGGCACTGTATCTTGGTACTATATCTTGGTACTGTATCTTGGTACTGTATCTTGGTACTGTATCATGGTACTGTATCTTGGAAAGTATCTTGGCATTGTATCTTGGTATTGTATCTTGGTACTATATCTTGACGCTGTATCTTGGCACTATATCTTGATACTGTATCTTGGTACTATATCTTGGTACTGTAACTTGGTACTGTATCTTGGTTCTATATCTTGGTACTGTATCATGGTACTGTATCTTGGCACTGTATCTTGGTACGGTATCTTGGTACTATATCTTGGTACTGTATCTTGGCATTGTATCTTGCTTTTATATGTTGGCACTGTATCTTGGTAATGTATCATGGTACTGTATCTTGGTTCTGTATCTTGGCACTGTATCTTGGTACTGTATCTTGGTAATGTATCTTGGTACTGTATCTTGGTACTATATCTTGGCACTGTATCTTGGTACTATATCTTGTCACTGTATCTTGGCACTGTAACTTGTTTCTATATTTTGGCACTGTACCTTGGTACTGTATCTTGGTACTATATCTTGGCACTGTATCTTGGCACTGTATCTTGGTACTGTATCTTGGTACTATATCTTGGTACTGTAGCATGACACTGTATCTTGGATATATATCTTGGCACTGTATCCTGGCACTGTATCTTGGTAGTATATATTGGTACTATATCTTGGTACTGTATGTTGGTACTGTATATCGGTACTGTATCTTGGTACTGTATCTGTGAACTGTCTCTTGGTATTGTATCTTGCTGGTTCATCTTGATACTGTATTTTTTGCCTCATTAATTACTTCTTCTTCTCTTCTATCGCGTTGTTCTATCATAACGGTAAACAACTCGCTGTTGATCTCTTCTTCCTTTCTGGTTACTATCCACACATGAGCCATACACCTTAAGCCATAAGCCACTCCATTTTCCTCTCTCCTCTCTCTCTCTCTCACCCGCGTATCATCAATTCCCACTCCACTATTCCCTCTCCCGTCATCCTTGTCTCACTATCGTTAAAACAAACAACATTTTTTTGTCATGTTGTCCTCCACCGGCGCAATAAACAACTACCATCCCCTAAGAGAGACCTTCTCAGATTCAATAAAACATAAATAAAAGAATCTGGAAATAAAAAGGGAAATGATGGTTACAATGCATAATTAAATTGACGGAAAAATAATTTTTATATAAGTTTTAATGAACATGAGGTGGTACGTTATTGTATGTGTAAGGATCTAATGGATTTCGCGGTTCAATGAACAGAACGCCCGTCGAACATGAGATGAAGATTTGGCAGCGGTTTGTTTAGGGCAGATTCAACAGTACGACGCTGTTTTTTCAGCTGAATTGTGAACTATTTTAGCTGAAGTCTATTTGATAATTTAATTATGGGCACAGCCCCTCAGCTGCTTAGCAGGCCTAGCGTAGCTTTGGTGTTCCTCATGCAGACTGCGAGGGACCTGTCAGTTTTACCGACAAAGGAGGGATGGAAATCACCACAAGGAATCACGTACAAGACTCCCAACCCTGTTGCTATCACACTTTAGACTCCTTCTCACATAAACGTGATCTAATGAAGCTGTGGCTTCAATGAACTACATCAATGCTATTATGCTTTAATGCCGGGGTGATGTAGTCAGCGACAATTAAATTACGCTGAACAGTTATCACTATACCGTTCTATGTTAGAACTTTGGGGAGCAGAAAGGGAAAACTATTTTTGAAAAGCTTTAAAGAGAGATTTTAAAATCAAATGGTAAGCTATTATATGAACTAAATAGAGACATAGCTAATTCCATCGGACAGGAAACATGGATCACAGGGACGATGTGCTCTAAGAAACTTTGATGAGATAACGGACAACTCACCAGGAGTGGGAGACCAAGACAGATGATGTGGATTTAATCCAGATTGCGGAATACGGAAAGTCGAAAGATTGTTGACTGGCGGTACTCATTTGTGTCAGTCTTCAGTCTTCCATTCAAGAATGAACTTGTAGAGACCGACCTTCTTAATCTATAATGGTCAGTCTTCCATTCATGAATGAACTTGTAGAGACCGACCTTCTTAATCTATAATGGTCAGTCTTCCATTCATGAATGAACTTGTAGAGACCGACCTTCTTAATCTATAATGGTCAGTCTTCCATTCATGAATGAACTTGTGGATACCGACCTTCTTAATCTATAATGGTCAGTCTTCCATTCATGAATGAACTTGTAGAGACCGACCTTCTTAATCCATAATGGTCAGTCTTAAATTCAAGAATGAACTTGTGGAGACCGGCTTTCTTAATTGATAATGGTCAGTCTTCCATTCATGAATGAACTTGTAGAGACCGACCTTCTTAATCGATAATGGTCAGTCTTCCATTCATGAATGAACTTGTAGAGACCGACCTTCTTAATCTATAATGGTCAGTCTTCCATTCAAGAATGAACTTGTGGGGACCGGCTTTCTTAATTGATAATGGTCAGTCTTTCATTCATGAATGAACTTGTGGAGACCGACCTTCTTAATCTATAATGGTCAGTCTTAAATTCAAGAATGAACTTGTGGAGACCGGCTTTCTTAATTGATAATGGTCAGTCTTCCATTCATGAATGAACTTGTAGAGACCGACCTTCTTAATCTATAATGGTCAGTCTTCCATTCAAGAATGAACTTGTGGGGACCGACCTTCTTAATCCATAATGGTCAGTCTTAAAATCAAAAATGAACTTGTGGAGACCGGCTTTCTTAATTGGTAATGGTCAGTCTTCCATTCATGAATGAACTTGTGGAGACCGACCTTCTTAATCTAAAATGGTCAGTCTTAAATTCAAGAATGAACTTGTGGAGACCGGCTTTCTTAATTGATATTGGTCAGTCTTCCATTCATGAATGAACTTGTGGAGACCGACCTTCTTAATCTATAATGGTCAGTCTTCCATTCAAGAGTGAACTTGTGTAGACCGACCTTCAAAATCTATAATGGTCAGTCTTCCATTCAAAAGTGATCCTAATGGTTGGCTACTGTGACAGTAGATTTAGTTTATACGAAAATATATCGAAACATTGATAATCGGGTTAAAAATCATAAACATCATAGGTAGAATTTTAGAAAGAAGAGAGGTGCGAAAAACAAAGCTGGTAGTAAACGGTATGCCCACTTCGGTTACAATAAACCGCTCATCTTGATCTCTCGCCTTTCCTGTGACGATAAAGCATTCCCCTCTTTCATTCTCGGTATTCTTCGTTACAATACACAATTCCCTCTTTTCCTCTCCCATGTTAAAATAAGCCACTTCCTCTTCCAACCTTACGTTTGTTTCGTAACATTACAGCACCCCATCTTCTCTTCTCGCCTCTCCGCCACCACAGCACTATGTTTCCTAACCATTTGTCTCTTTTCCAAAAAAAATTAAGTGAAAGCATTGGTGTGGCGTTGCGTTTTATTGGTCCCAGCCACTTTACTTCCCAAGTAGACAATTTACGGCACGATCCAGACCGTTCGGGGTCGATCTACCCTGCAAGAACTCTAGGTGCTGATGGAGGTACTGCAACATCTGGCTGACGGTATGAATGGGGGAGGGAGATTTATGGAGGCGGGTCGCCAAGCTTCCTTAAAAGAGAGAGTAGGGTAGGACGTTTGGAATTGGACTGTGATTATTATTATCGCTCTGAGGTCTTTTAATATGTCCCATCTTCAGACTACGTGGCTGATTGGGTCACCTTCTGCGCGTGTAATAAGCATTTGATGAAATGCAGCTCTCGAGTAAAATCCAAATTCTGGAAGTATCAACGTAATTGTTGAATATATTCAGATTATGGCATTTGCTTAAGCCATGCTATTGCCGGTGATCAAAGCTAGTTTTAAATTGACACTTCTTCAGGTCATTCATTTTGGAGTCACCTCTTCTTCCAGCTAATTTCAAGTCGGCCTGACAATGAATTTTTAAAACAGCGGCGAATGCTTTTTTTGTGGCAGACCATTCAGTGTACATCGTTTTTAGGTTGCTGCTCCCATTCAACTTAAATAAATTAAAAATTATGATAAATTTAAGACTTTTTATGGAGTAGGATTTTTTTTTTCCATCTCTTTACTTTACATCTTCGTCTCCTATGTTCTTTGCCATCAAACGCAACCATCCTATTCCCAATGTCTGAACCTTTTCCCGTATCCTTACTTTCGCATTTCCCTTTCCACACCACGAAGCCGTCAGGATCGATTAATTTCTTGAGCATCCTTTTCTCTTTAGACACTTCTCTCTCCAATTACTTTGTCAACTTATTACACTCCTGCTATCTTTCTCAATTTCATCTCCTAGAGTCAAAGCCTTTCTTTTAACACCCACCGCTTAACTTTTGTCAATCTGAACCTTAGGCAGACGGATCTTTTTCTAAATTTTCAAACACTATGGCCAAGATCTCCCGTTCATTACTCAATCCTAGCACCTTTCGTGATCTGAGCCTCCTGCGGTTGAACCATCATCCTCAAATTCAGAACTTAAAGTCCCTCGCTACTCCCTAACTGCCCATCCAAACAACTTTGACAATCTGAGCTTTTGCGGTCCTTCTCTGTTTTCCTCATGCCAGCCGCGGTTCCTTTCTCAATCTTCGTCCTGTTCGTCCTCCCCCATTTCCCACAGCGGTCTGGGCCAGGCCTAGGGAGGTGGGCCATGTAATTTGGCAAATGTATTTAATGATGCGGAAGGAATGTAAAGAAGGGCGAGTTTTAGAGTTGCCCTGATAAATAGTACCTGCCGGACCCACGCCCGCCGTGGACAGGGGTTGAGTTGCGAGAAGAGGGAGAGGAAAAATCGCAAATGAAAGAGACTGGTAAGAAATTGAAGTCGGGAAAACGTTAAATGAGGAGGAATATAAAAGACACTCATGGCAAAAAAAAAGAGAAATAAAGTGAGTCTTAAACTCTGTATGCTGATATTTAGGTATTTCGACAGAAACTGTTCCAGATTTGCCCAATATTTTGAGTTCGATTCGAGCGCCGAATATTTTTCACCGGAAACCAAAACTGTATTGTTCAGTGCAATCGACTGCAAGTTAATAAATTATCGGCGAGTGCAGTTGTAATGGATAAACACTGGAAGTAGACCTGAATCTTATGGAACCTTTTTTCCGGGCTTGGAAGGTGGATATTTGCTGTTATAATGCAATGTGCTTTAGCTGTAATGCTTTAAGCACACACATTTAAATTCACAAGTATCTTGAATGGTCATTTGTCGTCTAATGTTCTATCATGGTAAAAATATCACATCTAGAACTAATTAGGAAGATTTGTCCAATTTAATAAAGAAGCAAATTGAAATTTCAAGTTGAATACCTGGAGTGGAAAAATATTGTTTATTTCTTCGCGACCGAAGGATTAAAAGCGAATTTCATTTGCAAGGTTCATTTTTAAATGATATTGTACCTGCGCATCGGTCTGAGCATCGATCAACATGTCATCATGAGATGACATTTTAAACTCTCACTCTCACGAAAAGACAAAACAAACTAATTCAAATTCGATATGTTTCCATTATTATGAAGTGATATGTGCATGGAGCAGGAGCTGGGGGCTAGAAACAGCTTGTTCAAGAAGCGAGGTATATACACGTTCACATGCGCGAGGATGGCCCATGGTACAGTCTTGGAGAGAACGCTGGTAGATTGTGTGCTGATTCCGAGGAGTGGTGAGGTGGCTCTTGGATGTGCTGGTGTTGAAAGGTGAGGGGGGAGGAATGTCTGCTCATCAATTGGATGGAAGGAAGATTGAGAGTAGAGCAAAGGTGGAATGGGAACATAAGCGTGGGAAAAGGAATAGAGGTAGTAAAGGCAAGCGAAATGAGTTTGAAAAAGAGTTGGGGAGTTCTAGCAGGTGTTGATGAATGAATATGACAGCGTGAGGAGGCAATACCTAAGAAATGTTGAGGTACAATGGAAGCCGTTCAGAGATGCGTTGTTGAGATGTGCAAAATATGTGTGTGGTGTGCACCGTGTGGGCGGGTGCAGACGGAAAGACTGCGAGTGGTGAAACGAAGAGGTCAAACTGACTGTGGCGTAGAAGAGAAGATCCTTTGAGGAGTGGTTGCGAGCGAGGTTGGTGGTGACCTATGAAAACTACAGAAAGATGAGAAAAGAGGTGGAGCGGGTGGTGAGGTGAGACTGGAGGAACGCTGATGCCAGGTGGCGCAGACGGTTGTTCCAGAATTTGGAGGAGAACAAAAACACGTTCTGGTAGGATGTGATGAGGGTGACAAATGTGGAGACCAGAAAGAAGGAGGTGGTGGAAGATGGAAACGGCTGGTTGTTGTTGGAAAGTGACCGAGTATTTTGATGCGTTGATGAATGTTGAGGATGTCAGAGAGGCTGACATTGATGTTTTATGTGGTGGTGCACGGATACCAGTGTTGGGAGAGAGACTTGTGGCGGAGAGAAAAATGAATGCAGCAGCTCAAAAGGTATCAGCTTTTTATGTGTTGTCGGTAAATTGTACGGGAGAGGGCCAATCAAGAGGTATAGAGACAGTATGGATGGCGCAATTAGCGAGGAACAGTGTGGTTTCAGGAGTGGTAGAGGGTGTGCCCATCAGATTTTTGCAGTGAGTACCTTGCGAAGGGTATGGATGTGCTCTGGGCCTTCAAGGATTTGGAAAAGCTTACGGCGGGGTCAACAGGGAAGCGCTACGAAGGGCGTTGCGTCAATAGTGAGTTGACATAAATCTGTTGCAAGTGGCTCAGAGTTTCTATGATGGCAGCAGAGCATGTGTCAGAGTGGGGAGCGAGGCGAGCGCTTGGCTCACAGTGAATGTGAGACTGAGACAAGGCTACGGTATGACTCCCAGTCTGTTCAATCTCTACATCTAGGGAGTAATCACGGAGGTGAACGGGAGTGTATTGGGTCGTGACTTAAAGCTGTTGTGAGCAAATTAGCGGAGTTGGTAGTTGAGTCAGTTATTGTTTGCAGGGGATACGGCACTGGTGGCGAATTCTGAGGAGATGTTGTGTAGGTTTGTTTCGGAGTTTGACAGAGTGTGTTAGAGGAGGAAGCTGCTAGTTACCGTTGGTAATAGTGAGGAGGTGTTCGAGGAATATCGATGCGAGCAGAATTAGTGTCCTCCTAAATGTAGAGTTATTGGAGGG
This sequence comes from Gammarus roeselii, assembly GCA_016164225.1. Taxonomy (NCBI): domain Eukaryota; kingdom Metazoa; phylum Arthropoda; class Malacostraca; order Amphipoda; family Gammaridae; genus Gammarus; species Gammarus roeselii. The sequence continues at coordinate 14,629 of SDVV010007547.1, forward strand.
AGTTCTGTGTTTCAAGTAGCTGGGCTCTCATGTGGAGAAGACTGAACTCTATAGTGGAAACTGAGGAGAAGAAAGATGTGAAGTGCTGGGTGCACTGAAGAGTGTAATGAGCTGCAGGACGTTGGATTTGAAAGCAAAGAGAGGGTTGTATGAGGGGGTAGTTGTTCCAATAGTGCTCAACGGAGCAGAGACTTGGGGGGTGAGAGCAGAAGGGAAAAGATGGTGGATTGTTTTCGTGATGAAATGTTTGAAAAGCATGGCAGGAGTGACGCCGAGGGACAGGATTAATAACGACGTTTTGAATTCGAACAGGGATGGTAATTGGACGTAGGCTTAGAGGTAGACAAAAGCTTGGGCGGGTAGATGGCTTAAAGCAGGCGTCAGGAAGGAGAGACTTGAGTGTTGAAATAGCATGAGAATGTGTATGAGATAAGCGTGAGCGGAACATGGTTTTGAATGAATAATTTTTGATGCTGCCCTGATGCGCTTCCCCGCCCTTGGCGTTCCGTTGAGAAACGTACGGGATGACCGTCTGCGGGGGAAGGGGGAAGTCACTATGCCGCAGCAGGGTTAACCAGTTTCACTGTCGAGCCCTGCTGCTGACACTGACTTTGGACCGCATCCCTTGCCCTGAGTGTGTATTGCGGGTTATCCTGGCCGGACCCTTTACCGCAAAAGAGCTAAGATTGTTTGAGTGTGAGTGCATGAAAGGAGTGTGAGGTGGGCCTTGCCGTCGGCCACCCCATTTCCGGGGGGATGCCGCCTTGTGTTTGTATCTGTATTTGAAAGGGATCTCAAATCGTGCGAGTGTTGAATTATTCCTACTCACGTAAAATGAAACGATTCATTGATGACGTTATCAGAGTTCGTTACGGTATTGTGCATAAATAAACCAATTCTGATCAATCAATTCGTATCTTGCCGGCTTAGAAAGAAATGTGCCCAACACTCGGCAGCAATTGGAGCTGGCCTTTCAAACAAAAATCTTTGCAAACGGCGAAGGAGGAAACCGGAAGAATATCTCACACGTGCATGGACGGAGTTTCTCGCTTCCTTAATCTCATACGGATCTAATTTTTATTCAATTTCCGGTCTAACATCAGAGAAAAAAAAAAGTGGAGGCTGAAATGGAAATCACCGAGATGATTGGGCTACTGTTAGTCTGAGGTGTAGGACCCAGCTGCTCTTAGGACATGTCGGAGGACAAATAGGCCTGCCTCAACCTGCTTTTAATGTTCAATAGGATCCTGTCAGGCCCAACAAATATTCAGCTTTCAATGGACAGGCTCTCGTTTTCCTTTGAAGAATTAGAAGTCAAACTGAGCCTGGAATGCCAGGTTCTTTGTTTACTGGGGCAATGAAAGAGTAAACATTATCCCATGTGAAGTACATCATTGTTGTCCTGGCGCACTGTGAGGCCAAGCAAGCATACATCGTCCTGTATGAAGTGGCCACCATAAGGCAACCTAGTTTGGGCCAATAGGCCTCTTAGACGTTCTACTCCAGAACTAACACTCTTGCTACCAAAAGGCAGCCTAGTTTGGGCCAATAGGCCTGTTGTTGTCTTCCTACACTTGTAAACACTTGTAAACTTGTAAACACTGAGTGGCGCAGTAAGTAGCCAAAGTCAAGTAGTAAATACTTTCATTGTTTACTGGAGCCTCGAGAGGCGCCGTGAGCCTACGAAGTCCGGTGTGAAGTGCCTCCATTTTTTACAGTGGCAATGGAAGGATATAATACAGTATTGTCCAGGACACATTATTGTGGTGTCCTCGTACGTGGTACACTCCGGTCATTATTGGGCAAGATACAGTATATAAATACTTTTCCAGTTACTTTGTCCTAGTGAAACTGCTGCAAACCGAACTAAGTACCTGTAAAGTGTATCCCGATGCCGTATCGAGCCTAACACTGATTAGAGTAACCACAAAATTATTGGTCGGAGTTGGCCAGCTCATTGGAGTTATGGGGGCGAGGAAGTCAAGGGGGGAGTTATAGGGAGGTATTAGTGGCACTAAAGTTAGGGGGTCGGAACTCTTGGCAGGCATAGGTGGCACTGTTAGCAGGCACAGGTGGCGACAATGAGGGTGGGAGGAGAAGAGGAGGGAAGGGGAAACACAGTGATAATAAAAAATTGGTAACATAATTTTCTTTCCATTTATTTTGTACCTGCGTTTAATACAACATGGGGAAAAAAAGACTGTAAAGCAGCAGTAATGACTTCTCTCCCCCCGAGAGGTCGAGAACAGGTCCACACCTGAGTGCACAGAAATCGAGCAGGTTCCCCAGTCAAGCAGTTTTAAGTTCCAGAGGAACATTACCGTTCAACAGTTCTTGTTCTACGTCAGTTTCTTCTCGTACCTTACAAGTTGTAGTCAAGGAAATCGTTGCGAGTCGCCGGCCCGTTCATGCTCGGGTCAGTCTGCCTCCATCCACTACTGAAACACCTCCATTGACGATCTCTGGACCCTTCTTGCTCTACGTCAGTGCAGCCTCCTGGCAATATCCATCTACAACACATACACTGTTGTTCCCCAAGCTCTGCACAGTTCTGGCTCGACGACAGTGCAACCTCCCGGCCGCATCCGTCTTCTAGGTGACCCTTGCTGTACCCTGTCCCAAGACCGTTTTTGCTTTACGTCAGTGCACCTTCTGGCCGTATCGTCTTCTTCGCTAGCCGCGTTGCCCCAAATCTCTGAACCGTTCTTACTCTACGTTACTGCAGCCTCTCGGCCTTATCTTCCTATCCACAACGCAAACACTGCTTTGTCCAAGACTCTGGATCTCTTATACTCTACGTCTGTGCTACTTCCCGGCCGTAACCATCTACTACGGAATCACTGCTTTTCCGATGTCCATGGGCTGCTCTTACGATCAGTCGGTGAAAACCTCGTAGCCGCGTCCATTTACTGCGCGAACCTTGCTGTATTAGTAGTTAGATGTGGCGCGAAACGCAAATGTGAAGGAATTAGATAGGGGTTAATTAGCGGTGGGCGGGGGGGTAGGACGCGATGCATGCACCTTGACTCACCGAGCGTACGGGGTAAGCGCAGCGGGGGGCGGGGGGGCAGAAGGTTCCGGAACTGGTTTT